>PVJL010004219.1:0-20016 GCA_004026885.1 Lyroderma lyra
TCAAGGAAGACTTCATGAACCTGTCCTCAAAGGCAAGGGAAGTAAAAGCACAAATAAATGAATGGGACTATATCAAACTAAAAAGCTTCTGCACAGCAAAAGAAACCATCAACAAGGCAAAGAGACAGCCAACTGAATGGGAGAAAATATTTGCCAATAACGCATCAGATAAGGGTCTAATATCTAAAATATATAAAGAGCTAATAGGACTTAACAACAAAAAAACAAACAACCCAATTAAAAAGTGGGCAGAAGAACTAAACAGACACTTCTCCCACGAAGAAATACAAATGGCCAGCAGACATGAAAAAATGCTCAACCTCATAAGCTATCAGGGAAATGCAAATCAAATCCACAATGAGATACCACCTCACACCTGTGAGAATGGCTATTATCAACAAGACAAGGAATAACAAGTGCTGGAGAGGATGTGGAGAAAAAGGAACTCTGGTACACTGCTGGTGGGAGTGCAAACTGATACAACCACTGTGGAAGGCAGTGTGGAGGTTCCTCAGAAAATTGGGAATGGAGCTACCATGTGACCCAGCAATCCTCCTTCTGGGGATCTACCCAAAGAACTTGAAAACCTTTGTCCGCAAAGACCTATGTACCCCATTTTTTTCTTTATAGCAACTTTAAAATGAGTGATTTCCCTCTCTGCTGACTTTGAACGTATGGAGCCTTTGTCACTTCCAGTCACCGCTGCTTTCCAGAATTAAGTTAGGGTGCCAGTGAGGAGAGCTGTGCATTTCTTTTATTTTAAAGTGCAATAGAGAGTTGAAAATGTCTATGTGTTAAAAATAGATTTTTATATAAAGAATTCATTATCCTACTTACAGGTAATGTGTTAGGTATGTAAAAATCAAAGCAGATGACCCTGGGTGGAATTGATGCATGAGTTGAACAAAAGCCAGTTGAGGATTTACAGAATTCCAAAAAAGGGCAGGCATAGCCTCTGCAGTGTGTTACTTTCCATTTTCTGAAATCACATTGGTTCCCTTTGTCAGCGATCAACCAAATATTTATTTTCTTCTTTTACATGAAACAAGACCCACAAGCAATTTATGCTACACATTGTTTATGTAAAAATGTCCATGGTGGAGTTTTCAAAATCACAGAAGTCTATCTATATAATCTTTTGTTTTCTAATAACATAATTGTTTTATTGTTTAATAGCAAGTGATTTAAAATTTGTGGTAAAATCAGTATAATTGTCAGTAAAATGCTGCATCAGAAATTATTTTCTACAACTTGAGGCTTTTCTCATTTGCAAAGTATTAATTATTCCAGATTAAAAAAAAGAATAACTTGGTAAACATGACCTTATGGAGTAAATGTGCCTTAAGTATATAATTATGGCAAGTGGGTTTAATGGTGTGTATTTTCATTTTTAGTTGATGTGTACACCTTTAAAACTTTAAAATAAACTAGAGAATATAATAGTTACTAGTTTGACAGAAATTATTGCTTAAAATGAAGAAAAGAGCATTAATAGAGAAGTCAAGAATTTGAACCTTGAAATAAAGGGGCACTGGTGGGTTTGTTGGGGAGGGGCCCTGGGACTGCTGCTAACAGTGGGAAGGGGTCCCTAGGTGAGGCCCATCTGTGCCCACTCGGGGCTCAGAGTGGGCCCGGGGCAGGCTTTGCAAAGCCAGCAAGTTGAATAAGCTAACAGTTCTGCAGGAAAGCTTGCCTCCTGGGGTGGTGCGGGGGTGAGGCCAGGAGAGGAAGAAGCTGCAGCATTCCAGGCCAAGGGACAGGCTGGCTGCCTCAGGGAGCACCTAGGCCAGCAAGCACTTTCCTTAAGGTATGTCTTTTGTGTCACAGTTTGCAGTGTGGCTTCACCCAGCCCATATAAAGTGTGATGCTTTTAACATTTTTACCTTTTTGCTGTGGGGCATATTGAACTGTTTAAGCCAGAATCATTTGCATCTTACATCATCAGACTATTCAATGATAATTAGTAACATTTTTTATTCTGAAGAAATGCTTTTTAGTTGGTATCATGACGTTGATTGTGGACCCTGAAAAATATTATTGGTCTCTTTTTTTCCCCTCTGTAAAATGGTACTAATACTGATTTTTAAAAGAAAACAGAAAAACAAATAGGTTCCATTGTTTGAAGACTGTTGGCAAACTTACCCTTAACTATGTTACATTGTTTAATCCTCACAATAATTCTGTGATGTAGATATTATTATTTGCATTCTGCATAGGATGAATCTAAGCCTCAGAGAGGTCAAATAAATTATCCAAGGTCACTCCCTCAGGTAAGGAATGTTAGTGCCAGGATTTGATCCAAGAGGTCCCCGCCTCCTGATGTGTCACCAGCACCTATAACCATCTCCCCACATGTCTCTGTTCATATGGCTGTGGTAGTGAATATCAGGTTAACTCCATAATTAATTATACACACTATAGAAATAATGCCATATTGAAAATGACAATTTTAGTATCATAACTAATGACAATTGGGAAAGTGCATTTTTCAAGTAGAGAGAATCCCATGCTTATTTTGCCTGTATGACAATTTGCCATTTATCCTAATTGTGAGAGCAACTCTTACATTTGTTTGCAAATGGCTGAAGCTGTGTGCCTGTCCTCTAGAATAAACTGCTTACTTACTTCCCACAATTGTAACACACTAATTTGTGAAAATTACATAGGGCAGAGTCCACTTTCATTACTTGTATGTTGATAAAACTTTGATCTTCTTATATCTGGGCTATGTTTAGATTTAAATGCTTGTATGAGTTTTCTTTTAAATAAATTTTTTTATAAAAATCTTTTGCAAATTAAACAATTTTTAGCTTTTCACACTTTGATACAAAGCAGAGAAATATTTCAGTGACAACCCATTTCAACAGATTTTCAACTAGACTAATTTATTTTATTCTTGAGGGTGGTTTATTTCTTTTCTCTGAAAACACAAGAAGAGATCATCTTTTCACAGTAGTAACTGGTGCTAATGTATAAAATAATAATTTAAAAAAGGCAAGTTTTGTATTTGGATGTCTATGTTGACATAATTTAACCATCAGTTAGGACTTTTATCAACAGGGTAGTTTCAGGCTAACTTATGACTTATTTACCCATATTTAGGAAAATAAAAATACGGGGAGAAATTTCTTTTAAATACCCATAGACTTTCATGTACATATTCACTTACTAGCTTAGGCCCTGGTATAAAAACCTGTCTTCCTGCTAGGTAATTTACAGCATTTTCAGATATAAGCATATCTGATCTGAAAGAACTAGTTAATGATAAAAGCCATAGACAGGAAGGATAGGTGTGTCTAGAAGGTCACCTTGACCTCACCTAAGTGAACTGGAGGTCTCTCAGTCAGAGCACCTCTGATTGTTGCCTTTCATGTATAAATAACTAGAATTGGAGGACTTCTGCCACAACCCAGGGAAATTCTGCTGCCATATGACAGTAATAATGCATGGAGGATAATCCACAGCTTCCCCATTATGTCATCTGACTAAGAGGCTTGTTTAATATAAACCACTGTTGGTCACAAAGAGTGACTTTTCTAACTGTCTCTTCCCTTCTCACCAGGGAGACTGGTCTAAGAAACATTGCATGCAACAGAAGTCTCCCAGTCTTCCCTGGGGACTCTGCATACATTGTATGTGTGTATGTTGGGCCAAGTTTATGGCTTTTTCATGTTGAGGTTAATGTCAGAGATTTTACAGGAAGTCTAGGATGTAAATTTAAGAAGTCATGATTCTTTATCTTGTTTCATGTTAATTCTACAAATGCTTGTTGAGCCCCTAGATGTGTACAGGGTCCCAAGGAACTCAATGAAAGCAGAAATGTAAAAATATTTTTGATCATCTAATGAAAGATTCATTTTGTATTTTCCTAACTTTAATGATTTGAGTTCTTTCTACCCAGTACCTATTATAAGCATAAAGTTTATTTCTTTTTCCTCAGTGTGTCTAGAAGGAAATGGGTGAAATACGGCAGACACACTGTTGTTGGGAAGTCGCCATTAGAAACCTAAACAAAGATTTCAAAACAGCTATAATGCAAATATTCAAAGAATTAAAAGAAACTATGTATCAAAACTTAAACGAAGGTCTGACAAAAATTAGAGACTGTTCAAACCTCCCATTCAGTGCTTTGCACCTTGACTGCACATTAGAAACAGAGAACTTTTAAGTATGCCAACCCCAAGGTCAGCCGTACCCCAGAGAATTAAGTCAGATGCCCTGGGGCTGAAATGTAGACATTATTTTCTTTTCAGATCCTGGTTATATCAGTGTGCAGCTCCTCATGAGAACTAGTGCCCAGGACTCAGAGAAATGACAGGTGTATCACATTAAAGAAATCAATTTTACTCCATTCTGAAACAGCCAAGTAACTTATTTTTTAACAGCTTAGTTTAGCTATAAAGTGTTGTTTTAGCATCTTCAACATTCAGCCATTAAAAAAATGGATCTTTGAACTTGAGGGATACAAAGCACTCAGCAATGTTCTGTGTCAAATATCCACTCACCACTTAATTCATTAAGTAGGTGAAAGCTTACTTCATGTGAGCTATTGTACTAGACACAAGCGCAGTACCACTGACCTCCATGTCAAGAAGTCAGAATCTAATGACCAAGAGAAACAAGAAAATCAACGACCCCAATCTAGTGTAAATGAAGTGAAACCCATTTCACTGTAATGACCCAGGTGAAAATGGCCTCCATCCAACCTTGTCAGATACACACAGAACAGATTATGGCATCTGCTTCAGGTTGTGACGACTCCTCCAACTGCTCTTACACCTGGCTCTTTTAATTTTTTAATAACATCAAAAATTTAATTTGTCTAGAGCCAGTTTGCATGCAAAAACATTGAATGAAAAGATAAATAGGCTTTTGAGCCATATTCCTGCTCGAGCCCACTCCTTACCTCTTTGGAGTGTACTTTCTCTCAATAAACTATCACCTCTATTAAAAAAAAATTCATGTAAGGTTATGTAAGGTTTAAATTCCAGGTTCAAAAGTTGGATTTTTTAAATTCCCTGTGGGCATTGATAAATACTTGAATCCTTGTAGCACAGGAGTGGAATGACAAAATTGATTTTTTTTTTTTTTTTGTATGTGGGTAGTTCTCTGGCTGGGAATTGAGCCCAGGTCACAGCGTTGACGGTGCCAGTGCCAAAGCCTTAAGCAACTACACCACCAGGGAGCTCCCAAAATTGATTCTTTAGAAACATTACTCTGGCAGGATCTTTTCATGGGATTTCTAATTTCCAAACTGCTTTCATAATCATAAGACATAATTTGGCTTTTTGCATTGTGTTGACATTTACCCAGATGATGAAAAAACAATGGTGGTAAAACTTCTAGTGCTATAGCATAATTGAAATCAGTGGCACTAAATTGCGAGTGGTTATTTTATTCTTTATTACCATATCTCAAAGTAAGAACAATGGCACTTTCATTTGAGAATGTTCTTGATTCTTGATGGATAATTTTATTAAAATTTGACTCTTATAAATAAATATCGTTTCAAGAGTCTGTGTGTCAAGTACTTCAGCTGCAGGCTGTAATGTGACAATCTTTTGAAGAAGAAGCACTGGCATAATTGGTATGCAAGTTAAACCAGCCAGTTTTTCTTTAAACACCAGTTTTTACTTGAAAAAAAAAAGATGTCTGGCAAACTGTGGTTATTATAATGAATTGTATGGCAAGTCATTTTTTAAAAAATTAAAGGAAGTGAGTGAAGCTATCAACTGACAATATCTGTCATCAATGATAGATTTTCAGCTTTTAAGTCATCATTAGAATTTTAAAAGAATTGGTTTCCCAATAATTAAAAAGTTTCTGTTGTATAATAAGTTCACCACCTAATGTGACTTCTCTTTTCATCACCGTATATTTAGCTTCCCCTCCCTCTTCTCCCACCCCTTCCCTTTTCTTCCCTCCCTAACTCACTCGTCACCCCAATAAGTCTAACAATAAAAATAAATTTAAAAAATAAAAATAAAAAGTTTCTGATGATCTTGATAGTGATATTAACAAATGTGACCTTCCAATATTGTACAATGACATGTCTGAATGTTTTGAAACACTGAATAACTCATTAAGCTACCGTTTTCTTTTCTTTTCTTTTTCTTTTTTTTTCATCTCTTAAAATCTTTATTTCCAGCAAAAATCTTGTTAACATGCTGTTTGGATTTAAATCAGGTGTAGATCATATTTCATGAAAAGGTACACTGGTAGAAAACTGCCTCTAAATACTTAACTAATTTTTTTAAGGACATGCAGACCTAATTTTGAAATATTAATTTTTTTATTGTTAAATTTATAGGCAATGCATTGTCTATGTGTTGTGTTATCTGTTCATCACTCAGAGTCAGTTCTCTTTCCATCACTATATGTTTGAGACACTGTCCCTTTTCTCCCACCCCTCCCACCATACCCTCAGATAACTACTAACCACTAAACTATTGATTGTGTTAATGACTTTTTGTTTCTTTGTTGCTTTCAGCTTTGTGTTACACATATGAGTGAACTCATATGGTTCTAGTTTTTGTTTTCTTTTTTTCTGTCTGTCTTATTTCACTTTGCATAATGGTCTCAAGGTCCATCCATGTTGTCATCAATGACCCTATTTTATCTTTTCTTATGGCTGAGTAATATTCCATTGTGTAAATGGCCCACAACTTTTTTATCCTGTCATCTATCAAAGGGCACTTGGGCTATTTTCATGACTTGGCTACCATCAATGGTGCTGTGATGAACATTGGGATACATGTCTTTACAGACTGAGGTCTTTAGTTTTGAAGGGTAGATACCCAGAAAAGAAATTTCCAGGTCATGTGATAAATTCACTCCAATTTTCTGAGGAACCTCCATACTGCTCTCCATAGTGGTTGTACCAGTTCGAATTCTTACCAGCAGTGTATGAGGGCTCCTGTTTCTCCACAAACTCTCCAACACTTGTTGTTCCATGCCTTGTTGTTGAAAGCCATTCTAACAGGAGTGAGGTAGTATCTCATTGTGGTTTTAATTTGCATTTCCCTAACCGCAAGTGAAAATGGACATTTTGTCACATATCTGTTGGGCATTTGTAGATCTTGGGAGAAGAGTCAGTCAGATCCTCTTTCCAGTTACTAATTGGATTGTTTGTTTTTGTTGTTGAGTTGTATGAGTACTTTATATACTTTAGATATTAGCCTGTTATCAGAGGCATTGTTTGCAAATATTTCCCCCATTCAATTATTTGTCTCTTTGCTTTGTTGATAGTTTCTTTGACAGAAACTATCAACAGAAACTTTTTAGTTTGATATAGTCTCATTCATTTATTTTTGCTTTTACTTCCCTTGACTTTGAGGTCAGACTCAGATAGTCCTACCTAACCCCAAGGTCTATAAGTTTAGTACTGTTGTTTTTCCATATACAGTTTATTCTTTCTGATATTTTATGGAGGGCTTAATCCATTTTCAGTTAATTTTGGTGTATGGTGACAGTTCCCAGTTCAGACTTATTCTTTTGCATGTGGATTTCCAATTATTCCAGCACCATTTTCTATTTATTTATTTACTTATTATTTATTTATTTATTTTTTGGGGGGTAGTTCCCTGACTGGGAATTGAACCCAGGTCACAGTGTTGAGAGCGCCAAAGCCTAGCCACTGCACCACCCGGGCACTCCCCTCAACACCATTTTCTAAAGAGGCTGTCTTTTTCCCATTGCATATTTTTCACTCCTTTGTCAAAAATTATCTGTCCATATATTTGTGGGATTATTTCTGAGTTTTCAGTTCTGTTCCATTAGTCTGTGGGTCTGTTTTTCTGCCCATACTAATGTTCTTGATTATTAAAACTTTGTAATATAGATTAAAATCAGGAAGCATGCTGCCTCCAGCCTCATTCTTTATTTGTAGGATTGTTTTGATGATTTGAGGTTTTTTGTGGTTCCATATGAACCTGATGATTTTTAAAATCTATTTCTTGAAAGAATGTGGAATTTTGATGGGAATTGCATTAAATCTGTATATTGCTTTTGGTAATACAGGCATTTTAACTATGTTGATTCTTCTCATCCATAAACATAGAATATATTTCCATTTCTTTGTGTCCTCTCCCATTTTCTTTTGTATTGTCTTATAATTTTCAGTATATAAGTCCTTCATGTTCTTCATTAAATTTAGTCCTAAGTATTTTATTCTTTTCTTGTGACCACAGAAGTTGTTGTTTTTTTCATTATTTTTACTTACTGTCATTGTTAATATATAGAAATGCAATTAATGTTTGTACATTGATTTTGTATTCTGCAACTTTACTATATATTTTTATTATTTCTAATGGTGTCTTTGTGGAGTCTTTAGAATTTTCTATATAAAAAACTATGTCATCTGACGGTTTAACTTCTTCTCTCTCAATTTGGATGTTTTTTATTTCTTTCTCTTACCTGACTGCTTTGACTAAAAATTCCAGCACTATATGGAATAGCAGTGGTGACAGAAGGCATCCCTGTCTTGTTCCTAATGTTAAAACAGCAGGCTTCAATCTTTCCCCATTTAGTATGATAATAGCTGAGGATTTTTCATATGTCTTAATTATACTGAGGTACTTTCCTTCTATAACCATTTTATTAAGTGCTTGATTATTTAAAAATGTTGTATTTTGTTCCCTGTATCAATTGATACAATCATGTAGCTTTTATCTTTTAGTTTGTTCTGTGGTGTATTGAATTGATTGATTTGCATATGTTGAAACATCCTTGTGCCCATGGAATAAATTTCACTTGATTGTGGTGTATATTTCTAATACATTGTTGTAGTCTATTTACTAGTATTTTGTTTAGGATTTTTGCATCTGTGTTCATCACAGATATTGGTCTATAGTTTGTGTGTGTGTGTGTGTGTGTGTGTGAGTGTGTGTGTGTGTGAGTGTGTGTGTGTGTGTGTTATCCTTGCCAGGCTTTAGTATTAAGATTATGTTGGCCTTGTGGACTGAATTGGCAAGTATTACCTCTTCTTCAATTTTTTGGAAAAGTTTGAGGAGGGTAGTCATTAGTTCCATTTGAATGCTTGGTAAAACTCATTGGTAGGACTGTCTGGCCCTGGGCATTTTTCTTTGGGGAAGTTTTGGATGATTGTTTAAATTTTCTTACTGTTGATTTTTCTATTTGGATTGTGCAGTTTTTATTGGTTCAGTTTAGGTAGACCATACGTTTCTAAAAATTGTCCATTTCTATAAGGTTGTTAAATTTTGTGTCATATAGTCATTCAAAATATTTTTGCAGGATATTTTGTATTTCTGTGGTATCAGTAGTAATTTCTTCCCTTTCATCCCTAATTTTGGTTATTTGTGTTTTTTCTCTTCATCCCTTGGTTAACCTAGCCAGGGGTTTGCCAATTTTATTGATTTTTTCCCCCCCAAAAAACAAGCTCTTCAGTGTATTCATTTTCTCTATTATTTTTGTTCTCTATTTCATTTAGTTCTGCTTTAATTTTTATTATTTCCTTCCTTCTTCTGACTGTAGGCTTGTTTCATTCTTCTTTTTTCTAGTTCTTTAAGATGGGATGCGAGCTTGTTTACTTGTGCTTTTTATTTCTTGAGACAGGCCTGCCCAATTTTTGAGGCATCCCAAAAATTGTGATACATTGCATTTCTATTTTGGTTAGTTTTTATGCATTTTAATCTCATTTTATTTTTTTGATCCAGTCATTTTCTAAATAACATTGTTTAATCTCCATGTGTATGTGTTTTGTTTTGTTTTGTTTTACATATTTTTATTTTTTCTTGTATGTGGGTAGCTCCCTGGCTGGGAATCGAACCCAGGCTGCAGCGCTGACAGCGCCAGTGCCGAAGCCTTAAGCCACTACACCATCAGGGAACTCCTGCATGTGTTTTTTATGCTTTCTTTTTGCAGTTGATTTTCAATTTTAAGGCTCCGTGGGCTGAGAATATCCTTTGTATAATTTTAATCATCTTGAATTTGCTGAGGTTAGTTTTGTGTATCAGCATATGGTCCATTCTTGAGAATGTTTCAAGTACTCTGGAATAGAAGGAACAGTCTTGTTTTATGGGATGGAGTGTTTTTTAAATGTCAATTATGTCTGACTGTTACAATGTATAATTTAGAGCTGTTATTTCCTTATTTATTTTCTGTTTGGAGGATCTGTCCATGGCTGTCAAGGGGGTGTTTAGGTCTTCTACTGTAATTGTATTTTGGTCAGTTTCACCTTTTAGATATTTAAGTAGTTGCTTTCTAAAATTTGGTTCTTCTTGTTTGGGGGCATATATATCAATGAGTGTCATGTCTTCTTGTTTTTGTATTGTCCCCTTTATTATTATGAAATGTCTATCTCTGTCACTTAATACCATTTTTATTGTGAAGTTTGTTTCATCAGATATAATTATGGATACTCCTGTTTTTGTTAGGATGTCATTTGCTCGGAGTATTGTTTTCCATCCTTTCAATATCAGTTTGTGTTTGTTCTTGAGGTGGTGTTTGTCTCTTGGAGACAGCACATAGATGGGTTTTGTTTTTTAATCCAGTCAGCTACTCTGTGCACTTTTATTGGTGAGTTCAATCCATTTATGTTTAGGGTGATGATTGATATATGAAAATTTCATATGGCCACTTCATCTTCTGGTTTTTGGCTGTTTGGTGTCTTGGTTCCTTTGGTTTTTTTCTGTCAAGTTTTTTGTTTGTTTGTTTGATGGTGTTCTATCATTTTTCCTTTGTTTCCTTTTTTATTTTGATTGCTGTCTTAATTCTGGGTTTTGTTTTGTTTTGTTCTGTTTTGTTTGAGTAGTTATCATGAGATTGATGAAAAGGAAAGTTTCATATATAGTGACTCTTTCTCTTATGCATAATTTTTATTTGTATTCTCTTTTGGGAATTTAAATCTTTACTTCTTTTCTTTTTATAGTTTTGTTGTCCCAACTTTTCATTATTTATTTTGACATTTTTTTCAGGTCAAATAGCCTCCTTCAATGTTTCCTATAGTTCTGGCCTTGTGTTGGGGAATTTCCTCAGCTTCTATATGTCTGAAAAGGTTTTTATTCTTCCTTCATATTTAAAGGGTAACTTTACTGGATGGATTATTCTTGGATAGTAATTTCTCTTTTTTAATATTTTTAATATATTAATATAATTTTATTCCCTCCTGGCTTGAAGAGTTTCTGCTGAGAAGTTTGATGACAACCTTCTGGGCTTTCCTTTAAAGGCTATAATGTTTTTTCCTGGCTGTCTGGATAATTCTTTCTGTTTTTAATTTTTGACATACTCATTAGAATGTGCCTTGGAAAAAGCCTACTGGGGTTTAGGTAGCTAGGTGTACTGTTTTCTTATTTAAATTTAAGTTTCAGTATTTCCCATAGATTTGGAAATTTCTCATCTACTATTTCGTTAAGCTGTCATTAAAATTTTGTTCTATTTCTTCTGGTAGTCCTATTATTCTAATATTATTATTTCTAATCAAGTCAGGTAGTTCTTGTAGGAATCTTTAATTTTTTTTTTTATGGTCAAATCTGTCCCTTTTTTCTTCTGTTCAATGTTCATGTTTCTATCTTTGATGTCACTAATTCTTTCCTCTATCTGGTCAGCCCTGCTTCCTATGCTACTTAATTCATGCTTTAGTTATTTTATTGCATGGTTTATCTGCAAAATTTATATTTGATTATTTTTTATAGTTTTACTTTTCTTCTTAAAGTATTCCTTTTCTTACAGATTTCCTTTCTGGGGTCATTTGTCTGGGTCTGAGTACTCTGCCAGCATTCCTTTAGCTCTCTGAGTATTTTTAGGACTGTAGTCTTGAGTTCTTTCTCACTTAAATCATATACTTTCAAATCTATAAGTTTCTTTTCTGGAGATTTTTCTTTTTTTTTTCTGAGATGCTTTGTTCCTGAGGGAGCTCCTTGTAGTTGATGTGTTTCTTTTCCTGGGCCTAAAAATTATCCCCCTGGCAGATATATGGATGTCTTCTGTTTACTTCCCGGTTGGTGTTGCTTCAAAGTCTTACAATATTTTCTCTTAATTTTTCAATTTCCTTACTCTCAAAACTTTCTGGGAAGGTAGGCTTCTCCTTTTTAACTCAGTTGCCTTGGTTTTGATGTGCCTCCTCTTTTGGAAAATGTGGTGGATAAAGATAATCTCTGTTTCTGCAATCAGTGCAGGCAGAGTCTACTGTGCCTTTGTATTAGTTTTCCTGAGTGCCCCTTCTGGTTCCCACAGAGGCAGGGTTTTCTGGGGAAGGCACAGGGCTTGTTTGTGTCATAGGGTAACAGTGGTCTTGGGGAGAGCAAAGAGAAGAAGCAGGCCCTGTGTTCCCAGTTTCTGCATAGCAATGAGGCCAGTGTGGTTCACTGGTGCTATTTGTCCCAAGGTTGCATGCTACTGTGGGTGCTAGCTCAGCTATAAAACATGCCTTTCCCTCAGTCAGGAGCACTCAGGGCCAGGGCAGGCACATTCTGCAGCATAAGCCCACTCCTCCATCAAGAGAGTCAAGAGCCATTCCTGATGTGCACTGCAGGCCAGGGACTCTGTCAGAAGAGCACTGACATCAGGGTGGCTTTGCAGAGCAAAGCAAGCTTAGCACACTGTTGGCACTGCTTTCTTCTTTCTCCAAGCCAGTGTTATACCTGGGATTGTGTTTTGTTCTGGTCAGTGACCTCCCAGCTGTTGAGACTTAGTCTCAAGTTCATTGAGGGCAATTTGCGGTCCCGTTCTGTGCCTGTTGGCTCCAAGCTTTGAGCCATGTTTGGCTGGGTCCCTATTTTCACCCCAGGCATTTTAGCACAACTTTGTTCAGACCCTGTCTTATCAAGGGTATGGTACTCTGGCTGAGGCTCCCCACACTTCTCAGCCTTGGTTTGGGCTTCCTCTTTTTCCCTCTTGGTGCTTTCCCTGTTTGCACCTTCACTCACCCAAGATCATGCTGTGTTTCAGCCTGTTTCTTGAGGCTGCCTCCTTGGTTCTTCTTCTGCCAGCCCTGGGTCACATTCTGCAAATCCATCTCTACACTGCTTCCTTCTATTTTCTCCCATTTGACTCTTTTTCTCTGACCTTTAGTTGTTTTCTTGCAGTGGATGGATCTCTCAGCGGAGGTTGTGTCACTTGGGAATTCCCTTGTTGGATTTTGGTTGTTCAGTTTGTAATTTCCAGGAGAAGTTTCAGGGATGTCCTCTCATGCCACCATCTTGATCCCCACTCCAGGAAGTTCTAATTGGGAGAATTATGAAGTTACAAGTAAAAATTGTAGCTCTTAATTACTAATAGTTTTTTAGATGTCTCCATGATTTACCTCCAATCATAGAAATATTGCCATATTTTTGTCTTTTCATAAATCCACCTAATAAAAATTTTCTTTAGATATTTAATATATGTGATGACCATGCTTCCCATCACTTTTTAAATTTTTCTCTTATTGCCAATAGAGCATCCCACAGGGGAGATTGTTATGGAATTACTGTAAAATGACCTGCACTTTCAGGAAACTGAAGAAAAAACAATAACCAAGAAATAGATGAGTTTAATGTTTTTCAGAGAAAAAGAAGAGATAATTACATGCATCTTTGTCTCTAATTGTTTAATACATTTGCTATCTTTGGTATGTGCATATTGTGGAATGACGTGTCAATTAAGAGAGGTTCTGATTTAAAATGTTTATTTAAAATTATGTCAGAGATAGAAATAAAGAGCCCTCTTAAGATGCATTGACATTTATCTTTCTACAAAGGATTCTCTACAATTATACCACATTAAAGACAAATGTTTTAATTAAAGACAAACTTTTATTAAATAATAGTATGCTTCTATTTCCCCCTCTTCCAATAAGAAAAAAATTGAAATACTGGAAACAAATATTTTCAGAATCATGTTTTTAAAAGCCTTGCTATTTAGCAAGAAAGATATGCACAGAAGCAAACAAACACACAAACATAACTCCAACAGCAAACAAAATGACAAAGTGAAAGCAGACTTCTGTGAGGAAGCAACTGCATAAGCCAGCTACTGTTCTAAGGGTATTTTCTGAAGCACAACATGACAAATTTTCATTGTGACAGCAATAGAAGAAAAAGATTAGGTTCCACATCAGGTAGGAAGTGTGAAGGTATCCATCATTAAAGAAGGAACTTTAATATTTGCAAGCTAATGAGAAATAAACCTACTCCACAGAATAAGAAAGAAAGAAACTAGCTAGTATTAATTATTATACTAGACAAATGGGGGAAAATTTATTCATGAGAGTTTGAAGCCATTATAGAACGCTCATGTGGTTTCCAGCCTAAATTCAGGCCTCATGTGTGACAGAAAAAAAAAATCAATCAAATAATTATACTTAAATGTTTTTAGAATAGTGGCACTTCTAGGCAACTAGGAGTATATAAAAAATTCTCTCTATAGGAAGGTATTTTCAGCTTAAACCTCAAAAGATTGCACAGAGAAAATTCCTAGAACTGTCACCTTCACCATGTATGTTACAACGCCCACAAGGAAGCAAGGACACTACTAAGGGAGTAAAAACCTCAAGGACCAAGATTCCAGAGATAAAGGAAGCTCATCGTGGTGATCTGAACATGTGGTGCTGCTTTCCCCATAAAGACAGAAAATATTAGAGGCAGAAAAAGCTTCTTACCATTTCCCATGGCTGGGGCCAAGAAAGAACACTGGTAATCACTTCAGGCTTTCAACAGAGACCACAAAAGGCTAATCTGCAAGAACAAGAGTGGAACAGAATTAGTCAAACCTAAAAGGACTGAAGCTCAGATTCAGATCAGATTCACCCCATATTGTACTAAACTCATCTGTCCCTGCCTTCATTGTCTGCCAAAAGAAAGGAAAAACCTTCTGAAGACAATAATCTCACCCACAATTTCAATTTAACTTTATAATTTTTCAAGCACAATGTCTAGCATCTAAACAAAATAAGAAGGCATGCAAAAATGAAAATGTTTAGTGTACCTCTTGGAAAATAGAAGTGAATGTATCTTTTTTTATAGATTATAATATTTAAGTTGTTTTCAATAGCTGGCCTAAGTTTGTTTTTTTTTAATCTCAAATACAATTCTATAATTGAAATAAATTCTAAGATCTTCAGACCTAAGGGTATTGCATGAACGACATCAAGTAGCCTGAAAATAAATTAAAGCATAGATGTTAATGTTTCTCAATGATTCCCTAATCAATAAATATTTAATGAATGTTTGACATCTTCAGGTATGAATTATGCAAATTTTGATCAATACATAATGATAAAAAATAAAAAGATTTTTTTATAGGTAAGAAGGTGAACATGACAATTTTCTGAAGTCACATTTCAAACTATTTTTCCTAATCTCAAGAAATTTGGGGAAGAATGACTAAAGGATCTTATAAGATTTTTATATTTTTCTCCAAGTCAAGTAAGATTCCTACTATAACAGAATTTACTAGAGATTAAAGTATTGTAGATTTATTAGTCAGAAATAAAATTTCAGTGTTTTAATTTCAATGAATTAGACTTGTAATGCACTTTCAAAACGTAATCAAAGTAGGTCTCCTTCTACTTTCTATGCCATTAACTATTATGGTATACTTTTTTCTGAAAGAGAGATCCACATGATTTAGCCTACATAATCAGTTCAGTATGACAATCTGTTAAGTAAGGTTTTAGCCCAACTTTTGTATGGTGTTTGTACAATTTTAAAACCAAAACTAATGTACAAATTAAATACAAATAAAATATTAATGCCAAAAATTATACTTAACAATGTCAATTCAATCTAAAAGATACTATATCGCTAACCCTAAAATTGAAATTAGCTGTAATAGTAGAATGATATAATCCATCTAGTTTTATATTAAATCTAAATAGTTTCCAAATTGTACTTTAGTTAATATTAATGTAGAGATTGACTATTTGTATGAGTATGTTATAAAAGTTGATATATTTAACTCCATGTTTATTTTCTAGATCACTTACTGTTCTTTTCAAAGTATAAGACAAAGCCCCAGATTAATTTTAAGAAGTGTCATTTCAATATTTATAGTTTGTGAAAGTTTTGTATATGTGCTGGGTATTACATAGACAAGAAAGGGAAAAGGGATAGATAGGACATAGGGCACGATCATGCAAGAGGACAGATGGCTAACATAATCAAGTTCTGTAAAGAAGGATGGTAAGTAAATCATAGATATCTGATGGGTAGTGAAGACCATCAGCTACAGTATATAAAATAATTACTATTGAAATCAAAGGCAAAATAAGACTTCATTATCTAATACGTATTTTTAATGAGCTATTTTGGCCTTCCTTCTACCTACAAATATGGGATCTGCCAAATGCATTCTCTCATAACGTGCTGTGGTCCTGACTGCCATAATGCAGGGGTTTTGTGTTTGTGTTAATTTTAATTTGGCATGTCTTTGCTACTAAGAATGAGTGAGGACAAATTCTCCCACTGCTTCTCTCTATTTGAATTCTTTTGAATTTTTCATTTGTACAGAACATTGTGGCATCAGTTAGTATTAACATGAAACTACCGTATGTGTCTAAATACATACAAATAAATTTTGTGGCATTGTTAGGTTCAAAAATGACCCTGATGATTCAGGATATATGCTTAGATGTCAAAATTCACACAGAACACTCTTAGACTCACTATATTTTTAAAAACTTCTAAACACAGTTGAAAATGTAAGTAATAGTGAGAGGCATATGAGACAACACACTAATATGGAAATGGCAGAAACAAAAATAAAAATAAATAAAACTGACTAAACAGAAAATGCTCAATTATTGGAAGACAGATGAGTGAGGATAAAGTGAATGGTTTAGGGGGAAAAGTCAAGCTAATCAAGATTTTGTATTTTCCCATACTCAAAATACTAGCAATGATGAATAGTTGTTTTCCTATGATATATGTAGCTCATGTATACAGATTATAGTAATCTAATATCTCCTATATTTTCATGTTCCCTTGCTTTAAATAGTTGACAGGAACTGAGGGGTGAAAATTTTCATTTATTGGTAATGAACCAGTGCTATAAAATTATATTGGAGATGAAACACACAGTTTCTACAGGGTTATGTAACTTTAAACTTTAGCATTATTATTGATTTATCTACAATATAAGAGTTAAAACATAAAATAAATCCTTTTGCACTTTTTTTGCTTTAGATCTGGATAACAAATAAAACCTATTAATACTAATAAATTTCTTGCTTTTATTTTATTTATAGTTTAAATATCTCATCAGAAAAACAGATACACTGGTATAAATATATACTCTAATACACATAGAACCCAGAACACATTTATTTTTGCCAAGAAGGATGTACATGTTCTTTTAAAATAGTATGCTCCTGAAACATATACCTATAAAAAGAATTACTTTGAATAAATCAAATATATTTTACAATTTGAAATCCTTTAAAAATAAACAGACAAATCTATCTAGGCTGAAAGAGGAAAGCAAAATCAGGCAGCAAATGAAGAAGTTGGTAAAATTCCACTTCAGACTGATTAATGGCCTATACTTTGAAGTCAGATATGTCTGACTCTCATGTCACCTGTGTTACTTTGCAGAATTTACTTAACTTCCAAGTGTCAATGTCTTCATCTTTAAAATCATATAATAGCTCTCACTCTGAAATTTTTTACAAAGATTAAGTGAATGTTTTATGTATTTATATGTATATATACATATATATATCATAGTTCAAAACTTTATATGTACTATATTTTAAAAATGAGCATCCATTAAGTTTACTCAAAATGAATTTAACAAATAGTTATTGTGGCCAGTTGCGAGCCAGATGCTATGTGATAAGTATGTAGGGATAAATGAGTGAAGAAAAAACAAACAAACATACTACATATTTTTAAAAAAATGTGGGGAGAATAATGCTCTCTTGGATATCCCTAGTATAATGGGGACACAGTCGAACATTCTCACAAATAAATGTAAGAGCATGACTATGAAAAGCATGTGACACTGTAAAAGTAAGTAACAAGGAAGATAAATTACTTGATCTTAGCCAAAAGGCCAAGAAAGGATAGGGGGAAGATAACTTGAAGAACAGGTACAATTTACTTGAGAAAGTGATGATTCAACTGAAATATGAAGGAAAGTAAGAATAAAGTAAGTAAAGGGAGAGAGGTTTTTCCAGGCCGCATTTATGAAGCACTGTAGGATGAGGGCTTACTGCTCATTAAAGTGATGAAAGGAGCTATTGCTCTAGAACCACTGAGAATGAGGGAGTGACAGGAGTCAAGGTGAGCTGCCATAGAAAGAATGCTTTGACCTCCAAAGGTTTTAGAGAATATTAAACATGGTGGTAACATAAAGAAACCAGCATTTAAAAAGATGATCTGCCTAACCCACTCATCCCCCAAAAAGAAAGGGGGTGGGGTGGGAGAGGAGGGAGGGAAGCTAAATATAAGGTGATGGAAAGAGAAGTCACATTAGGTGGTGAACTTATTATACAACAAGTTGACAATGCACTGTAGAATTGTATGCCTGAAACCTATGTAATCCTTGCTAACAGATGTCACCCCAATAAGTCTAACAATAAAAATGAATTTAAAAAATAAAAATAAAAAAATAAAAAGATGATCTGAGCTTCAATTAATTGTAAGAATATTCTGGAAAGAAGCAAGAATGAGTGTGTATAAGCCAATTAGGGAGTCAAATGTGTGATTTAAGCAAGAGGCAGTGATAGCTTAAACTAGGGCAGCAGTGGAAATAAAGAAAAGTAAAACATTTAAGAAAAAGTTATGAGTTAAAATTTACAGGATTGGGGTTGAATTGGATATTACAGGGCTTTATTGCTAAAGGCCTGTAATACTATAAATAATCTCTTATCCATTCAGTTTTTTTTCCCAGATGTTTATTTCATACTTTATCTTTTATTTTCAACCCTTTACAAATATCTTTCCCATTCTCTGAACTGAAAGCTCTGTTCCTGAGTTATTAAAAAATGGAAGCAATCGGAGGATGAGCTCTGGATGCCCACGAACTTACCTACACACCTGCTTCAGCACTCACGTATCTTATCTTTCTACTGTTAGCCTAGTTATGCTATCCAAGACGCTGTCTCAAAGCTTGTTCATCCACATGTACACCTGATTCCATCCAATCTCAAACTTCTTCAGTAATTCTCCCCTTTATGTCCTCCATCATCATCATCATCAATCATCATCCATCTCTTTCTCTCTCTCTCTTTCAGAGTATTCTTATTAGCAGGTGAAGATCTTTTTTCTCTTATCTTTAGAAACACTTCTTGATCTTAACTTTGCCCCTTAGCTACTGCTCCATATTATTGCTTGGTTTTAAGCAAAATTCCTCTAGTAATTTGTACTTTTTTTCTTTAGTTGCCTTTCTATGTACCCTTTAAACCCACTCCAATTGGACCTACATCATTTCACCAAAACTAAAAAATATCATAACCAGCAAAGTTTACCAATGCACAGTTATGTATGAAGGTCCAGGAAAATACTTAGAGAGAATTGGAAACCCTTAGTCATAATATATCACCATGTTAACTAATAATTATTACAAACTAGTAACCTAAATCTTTCCTGAAAATTCTCATTGATTAGCATTCTAGATGAGTAAGTAGGGGAAGGGGCATATTATGGACAAACAACATGAACATTTATAGTCTGTTGTGTCCCTTCTCTGTTGTCTTACTTCAGGTCTCTGTATTGTTCACAGCTATCTCAAAAGTTTAAGCATTGATTCACAATTATATTTTATTTAGGGTTATTTGTGAAAGAACTTTACACAGTCTTCTCTTTGCAAGATCATTGCAGGGGTAGCAGGAGAGTAAGCTGGTGCTTACAGGTCAGTGCCCAGCCATGTGAAGATAGAGTTGAGTAAGGACCAGGCTATCTGGGGCCAGAGAAGCTCTCAGCTGGTGGAGTGCCACAGCCAGCAGCACACCTGAGCCAGGTGGCCTGAGAGTCCCATGTCCAGGTAAGAACAGATGAGCAGTAGCAGCTCCTTAGGCAGGTGCCAGAGCATAGGCCCAGCAGTGAGATGACTGGCTGGCTCCCAAGGTACCACCTCCTT
>PVJL010004219.1:20116-107014 GCA_004026885.1 Lyroderma lyra
CGTCTCTGCTCCCTTCCCTCTCCCCGACTCGCCCCTTTCTCGCCAGCCTTCAGGTTTACTTGCGATTTGTGGATTTCTCAGCAGCCGGTTTGTCACTCAGGGTCCGCTTTCTTGGCTCCTGGTCGGCCGTTCAATTGTGTTTTCTGGGAGAGGCTTTAGGAACCTCCTCTCCAGTCGCCATCTTGTCTTCTCTCTCTCTCCATTTCTTTTTATTCCCATCATCTGTACTTTTGGTCTCCTTCACCTCTGAGCTCTCCTCATCTCCCCTAATGATCTTCATTGCCCATTTCTTCACAGTTCCCTCTCCCTCTCTTTCCTCCCCACTAGCTCCCACCTCAATTACCACCCCTGCTGCTCCCTTCATCTTTTGCAGCTCCAGATCCCTTCTGCTCACTTCCTCTTCCACCTTGCCCTGCTCCTGCTTTTCCCTTCCCCTTCCTTCACTCCCCCCTTGTGACCCTCCCTTCCTGCAATTTCCTCACCTCCCACCCTCGCCTCCCTATCCTTGCTCTCTTCCTCGCCTGGTCCGCCATTCCTGGAGGGCCCCAAGACATCCTGGCTTCCCATGAGCGGCTGCTGGGCTGACTGATGCGGAGCCAAGCTGCAGGTGCCACCACCTCCGCCAGGGGAGGAAGGAACACCATGTCAGACCTGTAGCATGGGGCAGCACGAGCCAAGGCTTAGGCCTGCCTTGCACACCCAGGGCTGTGAGGTGGCTTAGGGGTAACCTGGAACGTGGACCTCCTTCCTTCATCCCCTGGGACCCCCAGAGCATTGGGTACAATCACATGCATTCATATATCTAGCATGTGAGGCCCCTGAGACCCTAGCTAAAGACTGCAAGAGGAGATTTCACGTTAAAGAAGCTGCTAGTTGGAGCCCCTGCCCTCAAGAAACACCCACTTGGATACCCTTCCCTTCCTGGGAGCCCTCCTCTTCCTCAGGTGATACCTCTTTTCCAGAGTACCCACAAACTACTGAAGTTGAGGGGTTTCTTAGCCAGGTTTTTATAAAGAGTATGAACCATGGTCCTAGCAGTGAGCTGGTATTTTAGTCTTTTTTTGAAGGGAGGTGGGTTGTAGTCCTCTAGATTTAGAATCCATAACTCCCCAGTTTTGTTTCAGTACATGACAGAGCTAGGGCTTCTTATTAGTCACCATCTAAATGCAAGTGGACTCTTTAAGGTCACCCAGGAGGCCTTCCCCACACCACCTATTCTAGTCACAAAAGCACCAATCTGAAGGAAAAGCTAATAAAAACCTACTGAAGTGCAGACATGCTGATCAACACCATCCTCTCTTAGTCACACATGGATATTAGGCATTTGAAATGTGGCTAGTCTAAACTGAGGTGTGCTGTGTGAAATACACACTAGATTTTGAAGACTGATACAAGAAGAAGAATGTAAACTATCTCATTAATAATTTTATGCTAATTACACGTTGAGATGATTTTTTTAATACATAGGACTAAATAAAATATATTCCAATGTAAATACAAGCAAGTTTTAAATTATACATGTTACTTGCATTTATAGCCTGCATTCTTTTTCTATTGGACGGGACTAGGCTAGGGGATCAGGAAGAAGTCTATTTTTGTGTATGTACCCTGTACCCCAAATACCCTTACCCTCCAAAATAAAGCATGGTATAAAAGAAAATTTCTAAATTCCAGCCAGTGGTTCACTTATTAAAAGCCATATTTGATACAACATTTCAGTACACCTAAAGAATTTAGACCTGCTCTTTGAGATCATTGTAAAGAAATTTACTTATTTATACTGTTAGATAGGTATTGAGGTAGGAACTCTGTAAATTGAGATAATGTCATCATCAACTGAACATTTATTGATTTTGCTACATTTGTGTACTGTGAGTGACTCTGGAAGACAGTATCTGGTTTCTATATTTTGTGTCCAGATTTCTGTTAGACACACTTGTAATTTCTTAATGTTTGATTATTTTTTAAATATTTGGCTATTTTAACTCCATTTTTACACAGGCTAAAGCTGAGTAATTAATTCATATTATACCTTATTTTTAGTGGAGGACTTGAAGGCACAGAAAATTATTTAATTAACCCAACATAAATCACATCAGTATTAAAAGCCACAGTCACATAAGTGCGACTTACTGTTTACCCCATGTTGCCTTCATTGATGGACAAATTAAACCATCTTTTAAAAATGTCTAATTACCCTCTTTCACACCTAAACTGCAGGTCAAGTGAACTGCTTAAGGTATAGTTTATGGTTTAATGATTTTCAAATTCACCCTGACTTGTGGCAAATACCCTAGAGCCATCTGAAGATCTGAGTAGAGTGTGTCCATTTTTGTCACACTAACCCATATCACTGGCGTCCCTTTCAGGAAATCTCATTAATTCTTGGCCATAAAATCCCTTTGCAGAAACCACATTTTGTCCCTTAAGTACTTTGTATGTGTTTCATTCTATCAATCTCTGCATCCTTACCTATTCACACCCAACTGCCTGAGAGGGACTTGAGGCCTGGGCTAAGATGACCCAAGTCCCCTCCAGTGACCCACCCCCCCAACAGCCATAGTGATGAGGACAAGTAGCATGTGCTAATCACAAGCTGCAGGCTCCATCAGCATGCTCTGGAGGAAGGCTGTGTGCGGCCCCTGACTCCTAGGACTGTCACTATTGCTTTTGTCAGCTGCATCTCCTCAGACTGCCTCCCCTGCCCTGACAGTGTCTTCAACTTCTTTGTACCCCACTGCCTGGTGCAGTGCAGCAGGGGTGAGTGTTTGTTGAACACAGGCCATGGTTCATGCTGCCCGTCAGCCACAGCCAGGACTTTTTGGAATGTCTGTTTATTTTACCTTTGACTTGTATTTCCCCAAAGTGTTTGATAAAGCACTTTAACATAATTAACCAGGAACCTAATAACTGACTTGATAACTGATTTCTGTTGTGAATTGTTTTGAATTAATGTCTTCATGTTGCAATAGCTTTCCCTTTTGTGTGCTGGACCCTGTGGGTTAGGTTCCATGGTTTCCCTCCCTAGAACCACCTGGGCTGCCTGGCTGCCAGCCACTCATACACAGGCCTCTCTGGGACACATTTTGGAAAGAAGCCTGGAATTTCTCTTCCTCCTAGTGCTTTTCTTGGTTCTTTGCTTTACTTTGCAGTAAAAGTAATACAGTAACAAAAAACCCCACACAGTGGAGACACCTGGGAAAATCAAGGCCTCTCTCCGTTACCCTGAATCACACTTGGTAGAGGTAACCACTGTTCAGTTACTTATTTTGTTCTTCATTCACTTGGCAAATATTTACTGAGCACCTGTAATGGGCCAGGCACATGTGAGGCTCTGAGCATATAGCAGTGAACAATATTGCTGCTAGTCTGTCCTCACTCCAATGTTGTGCTGCAGTCTACTGAAGAAGAATTGTGCTCATGGTGGCCTTGAGTGCAAAATCAGTGATGATTGAAGGAGAAACCTGTCAGAAGAAGCCACAGTGAGTCAAATAAGAGTGGCAAGACTTAAATTTGGTGGTGACTGCAGGAATAAAATGGGTGATCCATGCACTTAGTATTGCAGGAATGATTTAATACCAGACTTAGTATGTGCTAATTCAACATGACTTCACTGCTTGGTTTGCTTATCTTTACTAAGTTGATAAAACATGAACTACTTTGAAAGGCCTACTTTGGAACAGTATATGCTCACTGTTCACTTTAAAGGTTATTGTGCATTTTCTGTACATACAATGGTTATAAAAATGTGTGTTCTTTAAATGCAAGCAAACTACATTTTGTTCTTATAAGCTTTGGATAGCCTATCCTTCTTTTATACGTGATCTCCTGTTGGACTTCTTTGTTATTTCCATTGGGTTTTGTATTATAAACCATGCTGACACTTTTTCTTGTGCACTTATCATTATCCACTGTTGGGAGATTGCGTTCCTACAATTGGGTAATCAGACACATAAAAAATATGCTACCCACTTTTTTGGTTTGCATTTCTCTGATTGACTAAATTTTTACACTTATTAGGGTAATCTGTATTTCTTCTTCTATGAACTGTCTACTCATATCCTTTGCTAATTTTTCAGTTTGCTTATTGATTGGCTATTTATTGGTATGTAAGAACTCTTTGCATATTAAAGAACATGACACTTTTTTCTCACACAGAGTTAACAAATGTAATTTTTTCTAGTTTGTAATTTGTCTTTGGGTTTTTTTGAAAATAAAGTTTCTGCTCTACCAAACTTTAATTAACATTGTATATATCACTTTTATATTTTGTGTTATGTTTATAAAAGTTTACAGAATAATTTGCTTATTGTCACGAGTTCTTCAAATACTCATTTTAGAAAAATACGAAGAAACCTTAATGACATATTCATAATAAAATAATAATATTAGTTTCTACCATTCCCAGAGTAGGTAGAAAGTAATGATATTACTTCTAATAAAGAAATGATATTTCTGTTTACCGACCACATAATAGGTGCTGTATATGCATTATCTATAATCATTATAACTACAAAAAGATGATGGCACTCTCGTTTTACAGATGATGAAATTGAAGCTCAGGAAAGGCAAAGCCTTGCTTGTTAATTACTTGGCTTATTAAAACACACATTTCTGAGCCCCACTCCCAGTTTCAGTAAGTTAATTCATTTTATATTGCTGCCACAACAAAGTAACACAATGTTAGTGGATTTAGCAATGGAAATTTATTATCTTACAGTTCTGTAGGATAAAAACCTGACATGGTCTCACTGAGCTAAAATAAAAAAAGTTTGCTGGGCTCTATTTTTTTCTGGGAACTCTAGAAAGAAAATATGTTTCTTGGCCTTTCCCAGCCTCTAGAAGCTTCCCACATTCCTTGGCTGGTGGCAACTTCTTTCATCTTCAAAGTCAGTATCGTTGCACCTCTCTCAATCTGCCTCTCTAGTCTCATTATCCTATGATATTTTCTTCTGTCTTACTTTCCGCTTCAAGGGTCTTTGTGATTACATTGAGCCCACGTAGATAATACAGAACCATCTCCCTATTTGAAGGCCAGGTAATTAGCAACTTTAATTGCATCTGCAACCATAATCCCCCTTAGCCGTGACACATGACATATTATTGAGAGGTCTGAGGAATTAGGATGTAGACCCCTTGGGTGGGGCATTATTCATCGCTGACCACAGTGGATCTAAGGATGGACTGAGAATCGGCATTTTGAGCAAGTTTTAAGGTGAAGGTAATGCTGCTGGCCTAGGAACCCCACTTTGTAAAAGCACTGATCTAAGGGATGAGATGTGATTCTGTCCTGAGTCTTTCTAGGTACAAAGCTTCCAGTGACCACCTCTGTTTCCACCTCTTTTCCTAAACAAATACACATTTTTTTATTAACTTAACATCAGATCAGGAGTTGTAGAGGAATTTCAATCTCCCCAATGCTGCCTCTCAGTCCTCGGAAGGAGAGCTCTCTGAGGATGGCCCATGGTGCCTGAAGAGGATCACCTGGGCTTACTTGAAGGCTGTGGTTTTCCCTTGTGTCTAGTCTATGCTAACATTTGCCCCTTCAACACTCTGGTGGCCTTGCTCTTCATACGACTGGTCCTAAGCTGGGTGATCTTAGGCAAATTCCAGGCTTTCCAACCCATGGACACTAAGCCACATCCCCAGTCCATAGCTTTAGGTCTTCACCTCTATGAAGGGGAACCCCAAAATCCACAAGTTTATTTATAAAAAAATTGTGTGTTTATTCTTACATATTTAAACTTCAGTTACCTTAAAAGTACTCTGTTTGATCCAATATACTTATTGCAGGGCTTTTTCCACTGCTCAAAACAGTTTTTGAACTCATCAATTTTGATGCCTTATAGTGCTTCCGCTGTTTTCTTTTTCACCTATTCCTTATCAGCAAAATGTTTCCCTTTGAGGACATTTTTCACCCAAGGAAACAAACAAGCAAACAAAAATGACACTGGGGCAATATCCTGTGAATAAGGAGGGTAGGAGATGGGGAACATGGTGATTTTTGTCAAAAAGTGCTGAACACTCAGCGCAGTTTATGCAGATGTGTCATCATGCCTCGCGTTGTTTTTGTAAATCACCCATCATGAAATGGACAAACACATTGAAAGAGTTTCCAAAAAAATTCACTGAAGCTAAACAGACCCTCTTACAACAATGCCAGCTGGTACATTGAAACAGATGAGTTCCTAGGATACTCACCTAGCAGGGGAAGCCTGTACTAACAGGGGCCCACCCTCCAGAAAAATAATTCCATTTATTGGGGGTTCTCTTCTCATATAGCCTCTTCAAGTGCCTCCAAATTGCCAGTTAGTCACAAACCCAGTGTAATATCTGATCCCCTGTCTCCCTCATTTATCCATGAAGACCCTCTCTTCTGGCTGTATACTTTCCACACAAGGATTCACCCACTTTAAAAAAATCCTTTTATTTTTTAAAGACAAACCCTAGTCCTTTTGAATATTTCAAAGACATAACACACAAAAACCTTGGTTTTTAAACTTAAGTTACATATCCAGTACTTAAACTTACTAATAGTGTTACATTCTGGCTACTCTATGATATCACTGCAATTGGTCTTTTTTTAGGAATTCCAAACTGACTAGCAGAGTCCTAACAAAGCCAGCATTATTAGAACACAGTTCCCCAAAACTAAGTGACATGCCCGTTTTATATTGTCTTTTTTCTGATCACAGAAGTGAATATGCTCTGGCTGAATATACAGGACAAGAACCTGTGAAGGAGAGGTGGGCATTTCCATAGTCATTTGACAGCTTATTGGGGCAGGTCCAAATTGCTGAAGAAAAAAAATCACATTTCTGACCTTCCTAGCAAACTTTGTTCTGGAGACTTTATATCTACTGGATGTGAACAATTTTATTTTTCTCTCAGACTACCAGACTACTGTTTTACTGACCAATATGTTGTGCATGAAATAGCAGTTCTGCCCAGGGATGGAGTTGTTGATTATTCCTATTTTCCCTTTTCATCCAGGTCCCTGGGGACAGTTAAGAGACTCAGGACATGGTCAACAGGAAGTGGTATTTGAAGTATCCAGCAGTTATTTAAAAATGCTTCCTGGACTGTAAGAATTTGGGATTTTGAAAATAGGACCCTGTGCCAGCAGTTTCCTCAGGGTAACTGCCCACAGGATGGGCCCCTCCACCATTTAGTAGGAAAAGGAGAGCACCAAGTCAAAAGAAAAACAGAACAGGATTGCAAGGACCCTATGTGTTTTAGAACTACATCTTGACATTGTGGGGCTCAACTTAAGACCAATACTGCACTTAGAATATAACCCAATCACCAACCCAAAGAGCTTACCTAAAACTGTCATGGTCTACCTTAATCAAGGCACTTTCTGAGGCAGAAACCATCACTAGTGTCATTGTCACTACTAAGGACCCAGTGCTCTGATACTGCCAGAATGTAACAAATCCTAGGAAAATGATTCCTACATTTTACAAACCATAGCCCTACTTTACAAATGATGCATTTCTATCACTTGCATGAAATGTTTATGTAGTTTTCTTTTGCTCCAGTTGGGTTATCCATTTTATATTAGTTAAAACATACACAACTAGAAAGACTGATATTATAACACTGCATTGGTTTTTTAAAGTGTTATTTTGATATTAATTCATCATTAGGTTTTCCTACTAAAGTAATGTAATTACTTCACAAAACTAGTTGTGAGTTTTTTTGTTTTCTCTTTATGTATTGAAATGATGTAAAATTCCAAGTTTTAACTTGAAAAATGGGAACTGTCCTCATACATCATTAAGCAAACAAAACCAAATTTAAATTGTGTTCTTTGGATACTTTGACTGTTATTAACTAGTACTTTTCTCATGGTGTTTATGTTTGATAATTATATTATGTTGGATAATTGAAGTGCAAAGAACAGTAATAAAATTAAGGTCTATATTGAAACAAGTGTATGTATGAAGTTATATGTGAAATAGGTTTATTATTCTTGTCAGAAATATGCAATATACAATTCATCTTCTCCTCTACATCAGGTAACACATCACGTATGTTGTCAGTAACTTGTTAAATCAGAATTTCATTCATACACTAATTTTCAGGATTTTACCTTTAGTAATTGTGGACACTAATCTTGACAGTAATACAGTAGAGGGTTCTCATTCTTTCACTGTACAATAATGCCTTTAATATAAATGCTATATTATTTATAATTAGTATAATGTATGTTTTTATAGTTGTAAGTAAACAGAGGTGGAATAATATATTTAACCTTCTGTAATATAGTGTATTTAGAAATGGAAATCTGTGTAGTATTAAATTTCACATCTTTGAAGGTTTACTCCTGTGGTATGGTTTAAAAATCTATTGGCTTGAGAATTCTGACCAGGACTGCAGACAGTGTTAACAATGCAAGAGTGATAATATAAATTGGATATTTGAGAAATGCTGTATTTTTTCATGTAAGGACCAAACTCATTTTACTTCTGTGGCTGATCTTTCTTTTTCTGAGAACTTCTCTACAAAATGGCTTGTGATAAAACAATATCAACGCTAAAGAATAAAATTATATTTCTCAATTGATCAGGTCTAGAATTTTTCCTAAGTGTGAAACTCAGTTTTATGGTTTTGGGTGGGGGTGGGTGGTGACAAGTCAGTGAGTCAGCTTGGTCTCAGAGGCTCTGCCTCTTAGCTGGCAGAGTTTGAGTTTTTATCTAAGCTGCTGGAGTGTCTTTTTTATTATTAAGTGAGGAGGATGTGAGTGTTGAAAGTGGTGGAGATGACTGCATGGGAATTTAAAAATAACACTGCATTCTGTAACTGTATTTACAAATTTCCATTTTCATCACTTTGATTCATGAGGGCCTAGGTGTTAGCACATAACTTACCTTAAGTTTCTAAGGCTTCAGTCCAAGAAACCTCAATCGCTATGTCAAGAGCTCACATGGAGGTTGGATCAAGAACATTCCCTATACTTGGCCAGGTTCACCAAGTTCAACCTGAGCATTTGGTATTTAGAGTTCAGGTCACTTTGGCCATGCAGTGGCAAGACATCACCCTTTAGAAGAAAACAGAGACTTGGATTTAATCCCTCATGTTGTATGCATTAATGTACTTCAAAAACTCCCATTTCTCAAATAAATGGAAGAAGAAAAATCTAGGGAAATGACTTTTCCCTTAATTTGGTTTACCAAGATGTGACCCTCTGAAGGGAAACATTTTGGGGACACAGAGCAGTTTGTGTGTGTGTGTGTGTGTGTGCTCACACACATGCAAGTGTGTGCAACTGCATGCACTTGTGTGCCCATATGGGTGGGACCCAGAAGGTGGGCACATTCTCTGAGAGTAGACCCTATGGACTATGCTAGCTTTTCTTGATGGTGAATGGAACCTTTTTAATATCTTTCCTCTGAGTATGTGACTGACTTGAGTTAATGTGCATAACGAGTGTTGTTATAAACGTGTTCAAGGAGGAATATCTGAGGAAACCCCTCTAAAGAAAGATTACTAAAAGATACCAAGGGAGGGCAGTCATACACTATGTTTTCAGAAAACAATATGTTGGGTTATGAAGGTAGCTTTCAGCTGATCCCACCTTAAGAGGAGTTATTTCAACATGAGATGCTAAGAATCGGGTAAGATGTGGAGCTAAAAGTAGAGGACCTTGGGTCAACAGCAGTCAAGAAGAAGAAACTGACCTATAACAATCTTTTCATGCAAACCTGTGACTGATTCATGCCTAATAAATAGATAAAATGCTGGGATAGAATCAGCACATAAGAGTTGACCCATGTGTTTGGTTTCCTGGCTGTTCGCTACTTGGGGACAGTCCTGGGCTATTCCCAAGCTCACTTAAAAAGGAAGTTTGAGATGCTGCATCTGCAGTGGGCACGCTCTTTCCTCTGAGGGTAGCACTGGGTATGTGCTTCCTCATGACACTGTTAGATGGCAGGGTCTCAAGTCCTGGTGCCATAACTGGGTGGCAGGCTCAAGCAGCCTGCAGATAACACACCCTGCAAATTATTGAGGACTCTTTCACAGCAATCATATGCTGCCTTTTGCATATTGGAATTAGGGAAGCTGTGGTGAGTCCAGAGTTGCAAATGGGCAGCCACCATTTTGGAAGAACATCCATGGCCAAAGAGCAGAGGGGCAGCCTCAGTGGTTTCCTCACCCACCCTGTGCCAAAGAAGCTACTCCAAGTGGCCATTGACTAGCAATGTCAGTGAGATCCAGGTCCTGTAGTTGCCCAGATGTTGTTAAATGGCATTGACGCCAGTGGCAATTTCTTATTGTTCCTTGTACTAAATTCTGGGAATGATCCAATCATAATATAACATGAGAGGAGTGTAGGGTGCAGATCCTGTCAGAGTAAAGAAACTTCTGCTTTATTCCCAGCATGCTTTTTTTTATCCTATGTGCTCTTGGAGCCAAATCTGATGTCTGTCTGCAGCACTGATTTCCATCTCTATTAACTGCATTTGAATAATGTCCTCAATGGTGTGATGAACTTACTTATATTAGGTTGAAACAAAATAAATTGCCAACATCCCACCATGTTTTATCTACATCCACACACACACCCACACACCCCTAGAAAAATACCAAAGAATTTAAATGATTCACCCAATAGTGACATTTTGGTATACATCCACAATTAAATTAGTAAATTCATGTGGTGGAAGATGTGTAGTTTGCATATACTGAAGCTTTAAAAATACATATCTCTATACTGCCCTATGAATGTTTCCTCTCTTTTCAATATTTATTACTAGAGTATATGGCCATCCACACTCAAGGCTGAGGTGAATCCATGGATTTTGCTGCTGAGCAGAGCACAGAAACAGTAAAAGTTGGGGTGTGCCAAGACCCCATCCATTTTATTACCACGCCTGCCACAGGTGGAAAGAACAGGGCACTTAAATCTGGAAACCTGGAGGGGACATCATGCTAGAAGGACATAATAAAACTAAGTGTGTTCAAAACATTTACTACCAGTTATTCCAGTTGTAGAAATTTAAAAACATTGACACATAATTTAATTTCAATATATAACTAATCAATATGATCTCTCAATCACAATAAGACAATAACGTTTGCACGTCCAAAACTGAAATCACCTCTTCATATATTTTTCAATACAGAAAAGATTTGTCTTTCATTCATTCTGTAAACTTATTTAGAAATTACTGTGTCCCCAGTAGTGTTCTAAACCCATGGGATACACAAGGGGAATTTCTGTTTTGGTGTGCCCTCTGCCCCAAGTTTGACCAATCCTGTCTTCTAGGCAACAACTGAAGCTTTGGTGGCCACTTTGCACCCCTTTCTCAAGATCCAGAGGAATGATGTAATTTCCTTCTTTTGGGCAGTTGCTCTAGGTGTCATGTGGGACCCTTGGGTTATATTGGTTACTTGAGACCTGAGGGCAGTGAAGTCACTTCCTTCAGAATGCACTGTTTTCTAGCAACCACCTCTACCTTTGGTTTAGTCCCATCCTCTTGTTCAGTCTAGTATGCTATCTCCCAATGTCTCTAAGCCCTGGTCCAGATGAGAGACTCCTGTCCGAGAGCAGCCACTTTGTCCTCAGGGTTCCTAGGAGCTTTCCACAGGAGTGACAGGGGTAGGGACAAAACTCAGGATTTGGGAAGGTCACAGAGGAACCAGGCAGAGAGTGCCTTGGTGTGTTCTGGCCTGTTAAGTGCCCAGCACTCAGCTGACAAGGCAATGTGGAGTTGGCAGAATCTGGGTGCCACCTTACTGGGTCCAAAGCTGTTCCAGAAGCCAAGGTGCAATGGGCAGTAGATCAGCCAAGAACTGGGCCTCAGGTTCAAGCATGAGACAGGTTCACAGATCCATTTGTATAGTGATTTTAATTTAGCCCATCACAGAAGCTTTGTTTTATCTAACTCTATTAAGAAACTTGTAAGAAAGAAAATTGGCTTGAAAAAATATCTATTTGCAGTTTAGCATTAAGGTCTTTTCCTTTCCCTAGCACTGTACACAAGCATTTTGTGCATGTGTGTGGTGCTCTTAGGTTCTTCGATATATATTTTATGCTAACAGTCTTCTTGCTAGCCTTTCAAATAACTATCTGTTTTTGTAAGTACAGATGCTATAATTTTTTGAATTTAGGAAGAGAGGTGAGAAAATCTCTATTTTAATTAACAGCATTTTTATCATATTGCAGTCATTTATTTGGTCATCCTTAAAATCATTGAAAGATGACTTAGGATAACTTAAGTTTGAATTTTACTAAAAACAAAATTGTTATGAGAATTCCATATTTCTTTATAAGGACTCTATTTGCATGTTTTAAGTGACAATGTAGCTCAATGTTCATATCATGCTTTTTCTTGTTTTTGTTTGGTTTGGAAAGGGCATTAAGTATAGTAATAGAAATTCTCAAAATGCTAAAAGTTTTATTTGTATTTTGTATGTTTCAGCCACCTTTCAAAATTGATTTATTCTTAATATTTATTAGTCATTTTATACAGGTAAAGAGTAAAAAAAACACCAATACTATCTCTGATGAAATTTTTAACACAACTTTGGCATATACAAAGAGTCTAAGACTGAGTAAGCAGACTGCTTTCCAGGTAAAGTACTTCAGAGTATGTTTATTTTGAATGGTTTTACAGTAGACACTCTATTAGAAACATTGGATTGGAACTCATTTTAGGAAGAGTACTATAGGAAGCTGAAGTAACTCTTACATCTTTTTTTGAAATGTTACAGATGGACGTGTTTAGCTCTAGAATTATTGTGTGGCTTTACTGTGTGACCAAACTAACTTCAATGCTACATTCTTAGTTAAAAGTTAAATTGGTTTTTAAAAGTTGAATAGCAACTTTGAATTGGTATCTTCATATAAATATTTTATGTTTTTTATAGTAACATAACAATATTTAAGATTTACCTGCCCAGTTACTACAATTTTGAACTCTAATTTTATAATATTGATTACATTTATTACTGCAATATGCTGAAATAAAAGATATTTTAAAGTATCAGTTTCTTCCAAAATGCCAGTCTATGATAAATTTTGTCTAATTTGAGTCTCCTCAGTTATCTTATTTGTTTCAGTCTATCTCCTCTAATTTAACTGTAAGCTCCATGAGAAAGGGAATCTTGTCTGTGATGTTTTACATTGAGCTGAGGGTTTGATGCCTATCAGATGGTTGGCATTTAGTGAATATTATTAGATGAATGAAACCTTTGAAAGCTGTTATTACCAAGCATTATTTGTTTAAAGAATTATTTCTAAATATGAAATTTCTATCTTTGGGTACAAATTGATTTTAATTATTTTACTTCAGCTAATAAAAGCAATTACAGCTTGTTCAGTTAAACAAAGCAGTTCTGAATACTCTGAAGACTTTGGCAGTGATGATACTGGTACGTGAGAATATGAGAAGGTATACCACTTTTCTCCTTTTTTGTTTCCTTATTTATATTTAGCCCATCCTCCAAAAAATGCACTTACATTAAAATAATATCTATGAATTCACTCGTTTTAGATTTCTAACTTTTAAACAAGGAAAAAGCCATTCTTAATTTTCAACAAGTTATATGACTTTCCTTTGTTGTTTCTGGTTGTGTGTGAGAAAATATAAATTAACTGACAGTAAAAGGATGCCTGTACATGGTAAATTACTTTAGAGATGACAAGTTCATTAAGGTCAATTCTATGAAACCTTACCTGTGAGTTAATAACTAGACATAGAACTAAACTTTTTGCATATCCAAATCTCTTTTACAATGTCTTTTATAAATCAATTTTTTGGGGCTGTAATAAGAGCTCAGCTTTAAAAACCCAGTCTATTAATACTTGTATGATATAATTTGTTTGTTTTATTATGTAAAATATCAACATTTAGGTATAAACAAACAGAATTCTAAACTTGAAATTCAGTGTTTTATACTTTACACTTCAGTAACAATGTTTCTGTAAAAAAAATCAAAACAATAGTTTAATCATTGCTATCTAGTTAAGATGACATTGTTTATTATTCTCTTTATAAAATTGAATGAAATTGTTTGCAAATAAAAGTCTTACAGTTCAAAATCTAAGTATCCCATAACTGATTGTTATTTTGTGAAACATTTGGATGACTTTTATCAGAGCAACCATAGTGCCTGTCAGACTATTAACACTTGATAAGTATGTTATGAATAAATTAATAAAATGTACATTTCTGTTTCACAAATGTCAGTAGAAATCACCCAAATTGTTCATGGTTGTAAACTTATTTCTAATATTTAAGGTAATCTTTTGATTAATGTTACCTGCAGAACTTTAAACTATACTATTGAAGTCATTTTGTCCTTCCATTTTCCAGTTCACTGTGGTGATTTTTCTTACAACTCAGTAGATGAAAATTCAGTTAAGAAAATTTTAAATGATTTTTTTATCAGATTATAAAAAAAGAATTCTTCAAACAGTCTCTTTTGGAAAAAAAGAAATCAAATAGTGATATAATAAAAGATGAATAAATATTCTCCATCAAAACAAATGAAGAAATGGCCCCTAGTGGTTCTGAAGACATGGTTGTAAATCCCTCATCTGTATCTCAAAATGAAGACCAGAAAATGGAAAAAGAGACAATTGAAATGAAACCTAAACCCAGAATTGTTCCAGCAAAAAGCACATATTCAAATAATTAGATCACTATAACTGCAGTCACAAAATACCTTTATATGGTAGCTAGTACATGCTTAAGAGGTCAGACTTTCCAACTTAACAGACATAAATCAAAATAATGAAAAAATACCAAAAACATAATTTTGATGTTCAGTGGTATGTCCACTCTTGCGTGAATACCAATATCTTATTAAAGGCCTAAGTTCTTTCAGTCATCAACCGCTGTTTCCTTTGAAGTTCCTAGGTCCTCATTCTATAGCTTCAATTGTCCTTTTAGGGATAAGACTGCAGTGAAATTCTTTCTAGTTTATTTCACACTCCAGAGATTAGCAGCATTTGGACTAGTCTTTAAAACTGTCATTTCCATGCCACAATATGCCAGAATATGTTTTTTGACGTTTATATATTTAAAAGAGAACATTTTATTTGTTTGTTTGTGTTGTTGTTTAAGTTTCCAGACTGTCCTTAAGAAAGAAGATTCTCAATTCATTGTTTCTCTTTTCTAGGAGAATCCACTAAGACTCAGTTTTCTGAGGGTAAGTTTCTGACGTGGTCTGGGGTTACAGTAGTTTCCCACAATTCTACTGCACTCTAGGTACCGAAGATGGAATGAAGCAGTCTGAGGTCCTCTGAGACACGATGCAGAAGTAAGGGCATGAAAGGTTAAGCTTTTGGTGTATTCTAATCTTCTTTATTTTCTGTTTTATAGAAATAAATAGGTGATGCTAACCTTATAAAATTCTCTTTCTTTTATATTATCATTAAATACTGTATTGATAAATATTACATAATTTTTCATGTTAGATATCACTGGTAACATCAGACAAAACTTTATTTTGCACATGTATTAGAGAGCCACCTCTTATCTTTTTTCCTATTAAAAAAAGAGGATGTGAGCAGAATAATAAATATTAGATTAGTGTCCAGGACACTAAAAATAAGCCACTGTATATTAGTTATATGTGACCCAAGCAAATACGGTAAGCCTCACTGTTTTCATGAGTAGGATAAAAGCTGTTCTTTCTGCTTTTCCCACAAAATTGTTTTGAGGTTAAGTTGATGTATATGTCATAAACTATAAAATGCTACAAAAATGTAAGCATAATACACAATGAATCAATTAACTTGCTAAATATTCCTTCCCAGTGTACTAAGTGAAGAGAAGGGGAACATAATTTAACTTGATGAATAACTCAATAGTTTAAATCAATTCCATAGCCTGTTTTTTAATTGGTGTTAATGGAGAAAACACAGAACTATAGAAAATGTAAACTGATTTCTTCATGAGATTACTTCTTGGACATGTTAATAGAGAAATATGCATGGTGACTGCAAAGATAAAGTAAGCAGTTTCTAATCTTATTTGAGTTTAGAAATGTATTTTTCTGGATTATAGTTATCTTATTTGTCTTGATTCTTAAAAGTTTTTCATTAAAATAATAAGAAAAAATGAGAATGTAGAAGATAAAAATTGGTGTGGTACTGATGGAAGTATATAACTATAACTTTATGGTAAATAATCAGCAATACTATACCTGTTTAATTTCTTTTCTCTATTTTTAATCTGTGGTCAGTTAAAACAGAAAAAAACCAAATTTGAATCACAAGATGGCACCTGAATTCTAAATGCTATGCACAAAGTACAGTACTATATTTTGAAACAATCATCAGTCATTTGCTATTCAGGATATATAATATAAAAATTATTACCAAAATGGGCAATCTTTTATATTTGATAAAGCATTGTATTTTGAAAATATATGTGTGTGTGTGTATATGTGTGTGTGTGTGTGTATGTATGTATGTGTGTGTGTGTGTATATATATATATATATATATTCCTGAAAATGTAGAAGTACTTCTGGAAGTGGAATTTTGGCACAAAATATATTAAAGTTCTTAATTCCATGTTCTTCATGGAGTAAAAAAAAAAATGAAGTTTGTAGTCTTAATATAGTGCCTGCCATATGGACTTCATTAAGTATTTGAATATACAAACGAGTAAGTGAATGACTCATTTATGAAAGAAATGTAGTTTGTAAGCTTAGCTTTATCCTTCTCTAAATTTTTAGATATTTTTTCTTTAAAGTGTTGGAACTTAATACTTTTAATGTTGTGAGAAGCAATTAATGCTTTATAAAAATATTGGAACCTGAACATTTCCTTTGTTCTTGCTTATCTTTTGTTAAAAGTGCAATAACTGAACTAATTTTATCAAATAACTATCACATGGGTAGAGACTGTAGAAAGTAATTTTTATGGGATATATTGTTTTTATTTTAACATTAAAATGACTAAAGCCATAAACTTTGGAGTCAGGGTGCTTCTGCTGTAATCACACAAATCAGAGTTTATGACTGTGGACACAGGAATTTTTGTTGCTCATTTTATTTATTTATAAATTGGGGATAATAGTTAAACCACCATTACTAATATATTAGAGGTAATTAAATGAGTTTATATATTTGAAGTGCTTAGAAAAACCTTGCTGTAAATTTATGCGCTCTATAAATGGTTTTATTATTCTTTTTATGATTTAGCATTTGTTCATAGGCTGATCATTTTATCTATCCACATATGTTTTTTGTGGATACATTGTGTTTCATTGTGTTATAGGCGCTGTAATGGTAACTAAGAATACAACTTTGAAAAAATCAGTACCAATCCTACAAGACTGTCTTAGTTTATTTGGACTGTTACAACAAAACACCACAGATGAGATGGCTTATGACAATTGAAACTTATTTCTCACAGTTCTTGAAGCAGGGAGTCAGGAGTCTGAAAAAAAAAGTGCTAGCATTGTCAGGTAGGGCCCTCATCTGATTTGTAGATTTCTCATTATATCCCTCCATGCAGGAAGAGTTCCATGAAGCCTTTTTATAAGGGCCCTAATTCCATTCATGAAGGTTCTTCCTCAAGGACCTAATCGTCTCCCAAAGGTTCCACCTTCTAGTACTCACTTTTGGGGTTAAGATTTCAACATAAGAATTTACAGGGGGTGGTGGGGAACACAAACGCTCAGATATAACAAAGACTTTAAAACTCAGTGGAAAGTTTTACAAAAGGTACAGGAAGAATACAGGAAAGTGGGCACCTGAGGGCATTAAGAAGGCTTATTAAAGGAGACAGCAATAATAGCAATAACAGTAATAGGTCCCATAACCAGGACTCTTGTTTGGTAATAACCAACTCAAATAAACTTTAATGCAAATAGGAATTTATCACCTTTATAAGCAAGAACATCAGAAGAACTTGCTTTAGGCATGATTAAGCTTAGAGACTCAGTAAATTTGTGTCATCTGGATTCTCTCACTTTATTTCTGCTCTTCTCTGACTTTTTGACTCTCTCATTCTCTCCTTTTGCTTCTGTCACTGCCACATTACTCCATCTCTTGGTCATGTTTCTCTAGCATTTGTTGTAATGAATATGGACTAAAATCTTCGTGTAGTTCTTTCAGTTTCTAGCTGCTATAATTTTTACAGGACCATTTGAAGTCTTTCTTATGCCATGAACACATAAACAAAGGGTTTGGGTAATTTTCTATGCAGATTTTTGGGTTCATGCCCTCTATACTCTATCCCAAATTTACTGGCTAATTTTCTGGTCCTAAACTCCACCCTATGAAACACTCAAGCCAGTCTATAAGGCTACCACCTTTTACTACTTGAACTACATAGATGAGAGAAAGCATTCAGGCAAAAAAAAAGGCTAACTTGCAAATCTCAGGCAAAGCTTTTGTCTCTCATGGTAGATTCCAGTGTTTTAGCCCTTCTGTCATTTTTCCAGATGGTTTCTACCTGTTGCTTCTAACATACAATTTTCTTCATACCCATACAATTCTGTGAAGAAAAAAATAAAATTTATTATTTTTACAACAAAACTAAACATTTTACATGATAATATTACCACTTTGGGACTAAAATGCTCTTCTATAAAGAAATGTTTAGGCAAGCAAATATAATTACTTTGTTTTGGTTGCAATTTTAAAAATTTTGAGGAAAACTGAAGTGTATTAAATTGATGTACTTTTCCAATCTAAAGTATTTGGTAGTGGCTCTCAACTTGGTTTTACAAACTATTTTATTTGATGACTTGTAATACTTGTTGAAAACTAAGGTTTCTTTCCTACTGTCTTCTTTATAGTTTTTTAGAGAGAAAAAAAATCAGAGGAACAGATATCAAATATTTGACTTAAATATTTAGAAGATTTGATTTAGAGCAGTTTTGAAAATTGCTAACAATAAATATAGAGCTGTCAGTTAAAGAACTAGAATAGTTAGTTAATTATCAAGAAACTGAGGCTAGAAAGTAAAGCATATTTGCCTCTATTAGTTTAATTAGCTTATGGTGTTTCAGCTGAAAAATGCCTACAAATGAAGACTTCAGTATAAAATAGTTTTAATAATGCTATGGTCTCTCTACAAATCTTTAGAACACAACTTGAATAGTAAATACCTTTAAAAAATTCTATGCTTAATAAGTTTATCCTCCCCATCCCTTAAAGAAAGTCTTGGAAATACCTTTTCACCAGAATCTGAAAGAAAAATCTATAAAAGGTAGTTATATAATATATTTTATTTTATTTGTGAATTCCATATTCCCTAGAATTTTACAAAATCTATGAGGGATGTCCAGAAAAAATTAAGACCTAAATGCCTTCCTTTTTCATATTACATAGAGATGTGTGCTTTCTACTTATAAAGCCTCTTATTCCAGCTAAGAAACACAGGCTTTTGAAGAGAATTGATTGCCCTATCTAAATTCTTGGTTTTTACATCAATAATTGCTATTGGTGTGTCTTTGTTTAAAGCAAGTTATTCCATTTTATTTACCAACATGATACATTTTTCAAGCATTAGGTATCTCTAATGTGTTACTAGATTGAGTAGCCCTTTTCTCTTTTGTAGGTCACTTTGGAAAAAGTTTATTCAAGTTGATTCTTATAATTTTCTTCATGTTTTATATTGCAAGGAAAAGGGATTATAAATAGTCCTCATTTCAAGGAAAGCATCTTAATCTGTAATTTATCTTATTAATTTAGAAGAGAGTTTTAATTCTGTTCTTCTGTCTCAAAATAGATCTGATAAAAACTTCACTGAAAACTTATTCCCTGAAGTTAAATGAAAATGAAGTAAATTCACTTTTGATAGGTTTTGTTACTATTACAACTGAAAAATCAAAGAATAATCAAGTAACTACTGATGATCTTGATGAAGAAATTGAGAAAACTGACCTGATTATGAGTGATGACTTAATGGTTGATCTACCATTATTGAAATCTCAGAGTCTCTTTTTTTTTTTTCGGGAGTGGAGGTGGTTCCCTGGCTGGCAATCAAACCCAGGTCACGGCATTGAGAGCACTGAAGCCTAGCCACTACATCACCAGGGATCCTCCTGAAATCTCAGAGTCTCTTAAATACCTACTCATAAAATTAGATCAGCAAAGGTATTGATAAAAATTATACTTATTATACTATAGCTATGACTTGAAATAAAACTTTTAAATATTTTTCTGCCATGTTATATACTTCTGAAATACCTATGGAAAACCCATCTTTTGATAGTGATATATTATCAACTGGTTATTATTTAATTCAATAAAATTTTAACTTCAGGGAAGGTTTGCAGTGAATATCACAAAATCCAATGTTTCATTACAAATTACAGAATTACATAATCACAATGTACTTTTAAATATCTCATATACACAGACACATGAGTTGATAAGTTTCTTTTTATTTTAATCATTAGACTAATAGGGGTGACATTGGTTAGCAAGAATTACAAAGGTTCCAGGTGTACAATTCTACAGTCTATGCACTACATTATATGTTCATCACCCAGTGTGAGTTCTTTTTCCATCACCATATATTTGGCTACCCCTTCCTTAGTTCCTACCCTCTCCTGCTTTGCCTCCAGGTAAACATTAAGCTATTGATTGTGTCCATGACATTTTGTTGTTGTTGTTGTTGTTGTTGTTGTTTGCTTTTTCTTTGTTGAAGTTTTATATTCCACCTATCTTGGTTTTCTCTGTCTGGCTTAATTTGCACAGCATAATGATCTCAAGGTCCAGCCTTTCTTTTTTTTCTTTTTTTTTTAAATGGCAGTATTTCATCTTTTCTTACTGCTGAGTAATATCCCTTTGTGTATATGTACCACAGCTTCTTTATCAAGTCATTTATCTAAGGACACTTTGATTGTTTTTATGACTTGGCCACTATGAATAGTGCAATTAACACTGCAATGAACATTGGGGTACATAAATTTTTGCAGACTAAGGTTTTCAAATTTTGAGGGTAGATACCCATAGAAGGATTGCTGGATCCTATGGGAATCCCATTCCCTATTATCCAAGGAACCTCCACACTGTCGTTCACAGTGTTGTACCAATTTGAATTTTCACCAGCAGTGTGTGAGTGTTCCTGTTTCTCCACAGCCCCTTCAGCACTTGTTATATTTCTTTTCTTGTTGATAATAGTCATTCTAATAGATGCGAGGTGGTATCTTATTGTTTTGATTTGCATTTCCCTAATAGCTAATGAAATTGAGCTTTTTTTCATATGTCTATTGGCCATTTGTATGTCTACATGGGTGAAGTGTCTGTTCAAGTCTTCTGCTCACTTTTTAATTGGATTGTTTGATTTTTGTTGTTGAGACATACAAAAAGTAACAAATAAAAGAATTAATTTCTGATTTTACTTCTCTGGTACTTTAAACATTTATAGTTTGATAAAATATAACCATTTTACATGAAAACATAGATACACTGAGGTTCTTATATTTTATATGTGTGAAATAGCTTTTGAATTATTATCAACTTATTGCTTGTGACCACCTACCTACATTATTCTTAGAAACTGGCTTCAATCTTACAACATAGCCAAGAACTTATAAGGCCATCGGACATTACCATTCTGTTTTTCTCTTTTCTATTTTGAACTTTATATGTGTGTTCAAGACCAACCCTTCAGCTCTTGACCCTATGCTTTCTATTGACTAAAGCTGGAGTCTTATTTCAGTCTTGACCTCTCACTCTTGCCTGACAGCTGACAACATACTTAGTTCTTTCTTATCTTCTAAAATAAAAACCCTGAAAAGAAAAAAAAAAAAAAACACTTCATTGTGCTGCTTAATACTAAAATGGATTTAGAAAGAAACTCATTTCTCAAATACACAGTACTGTATGGAGCAGACCTTCGAGGGTGCGTGTAACCTGTTACCATGTTTGTAGTATTCCACTGCTGTGGTTAGTGCCAGACACTTCTCATTTGATCTTCATAACTCAATGAATTAGGTATTACTTTTACTTCTAAATTATATTAATGCCATAATAAGGCTTTTTATTATTTAATGTTAAATAATATTAAGGCAAACACAGAATATTATGGAGTTAGATTAAGTAATTCAGTAATAACAGTCTTGCAATACCGTCACCTACATGTTATCCAGTGTGGCACAGAATTTCAGCAGTTACAATGTGGTTACCACTCTGATGCCAGTTATCACTCTGTCTAAAATTAAGATCTGTGTGACTTGGCCATTTAACTTACTCTGTCTTACTTTATAAGCCTTGAACAACTTTCTTGATGTTTTTTCCTTTACTGAAATATTTTATTATAAACATTTTATAGAATCCACTTAGCCTTTTATAGTGTATTTTGGTAATCTTTGCTTAGTATTCTTTCAAAAATGACTTTCTTCCCATGAATAGTAGTAGATCAATATCTGATAATGCTTTTTAGAAACATTTTAAAATTTCATGCCTAGCATAATGCTTAGCACAGAGCAGATGTTGAATGAGCTTAAAGAGAATGAAGGAGTACTTATTTTTCTAAGTGATTTTACATCTCTTAATAAAGGCAATAAATGATTCAGAATAAATTTTTAATAAGTTAATTTGTCTAATCATGCTAAATAATTTATATTTTGAGACTCAATTTTTAGATAGGATGAATACTGAGGAAATGAAAGACAAATACATATGTGTATATTTATATATTTTTATAGCTATTTGTACATACATATAAAACTTTCTATTAGTTTTCAAAAGTAGAAAAGAGCTACTAAAAAATAAGAATCATTAGCATCATTTGAGGTCTGGAAGACTATGAAAGAAAATGAAGCTAAAATAAGAGCTTCCCAAAAAATGTTTGAAGAAAACTGAAGAGGAAAATGCTGCAAGAAAAAAAGCAGCAGTAAAACAAGTATTCAAGAGCTTTAGATAGCTTTCTTACTTTTTAAATTTAAATTATTAATTGTGTTTACTTATTTTGCAATCTGTGCAGTAATTAAAATCATTCTGAACATTTTCAGGCTTTCAAAAGATAGAAAGAGAAAAAAATGAAGTATCTTAAAAAGAAAAATAAAAAAGGATAAAGAATATGTAAGAACAATGAAACACACGCAAAAGGAAGCATTTGCAAATAGAATGAAAGATAACCAAATTCCCTAGAAAAATGGTAATCCAAGATAATAAATATAGATTTAAGGTGAATAACACTTTTTTTCCTTTCTAACATTTATTCACTTGAAATTTATTGATGTATCTCAATCTCATTATTGCAAAGACATATTAAAATTTTTATTACATATTCTCCTTTAATTATTCAGTGTTTTATATTTTCTTACATAGGAACACACACACATAAAGAAATCATTTTCAAAGCAACAGCAAAAGAGAAAAAAATGTGGATACAAAAGAAGAACTGAAAAGAGGTGATAAAAAAATAAGCTATAGAGGAATATGAAAAATGGAGAGAAAAAGATGGCAGATTAGGCTGAAAGGGCATCTGCAACCTCCCGGATTACAGACAGAAAGGGGAGCAGTCAACCTTGGGAAGCATCAGCAGACTGACTGAGTATAACCCTAAAAGCTGAAGCTAAAAAGAAAAAAGCTCAATTGAGACCAATAGGGAAACAACACCACTTGAAACATCAGGCATGGGCTCTCTAATAGAGGAGTGAGGGGTGTTAAGCCCATCCTGCTCCCTCTCATCCCAGGTTCCCAGTGCAAGATAGAGGAAAACTCGTTACATCTCCAGAACTCTGTGTGAGTGGGAGGGAGGTAAGCTGAAACTCCAGGTACTCTCTTGTTGGGTGCATGCACGCGCTTGGCTGTTTGCCATGCTTACTGGCTGTTCAAGGGGGACACAGCATCATTGGAGGTAGGAAAGTCATTCCTGGAAGGAGTGAGCTGTAGGTTTTCAGAGTAGGGGATGAAGAATTCCATTGTTTAAGCACACAGGAGGATGCCATTTTCTTCTTAATTAAACTCTCCCTCAAAAGACCAATTCTGAGAACTTACTGATCTAACAAAATGTGAGCTCACTGCTCACAGAAAAACCACACTCACTGCAGCTTAAGCTACATCCCCCAAGATGCTGCCAGGCACCCAGCTCCACTGTACCAGCTGCACTGTAGCCAAACTGCTGGCTGTGGAGGAAAAGCTGCTAAACTCGTTAAAAATAAAGAAGATTCCCCCTCTCCCTGCACACACACAAAGAACATATAAACACCCTGGAATTTTATCCAGATCACTCAGAGCTGTGCCCACCACACAAAGTAAAGGACCAAGGGTGGCAAAGCAAAGAGCCCTGTCCTAGCGGTTTTCTGGGGGGGGGGGGGGGGTTGTTTGTTTTTTTTCTTTTTCTTATTTTTCTCATTTTTCTCAGTTTGAAAAGGATATCCAAGACCCACAGAGGTCAGTGATACTCTGCAGCTCCCTCTGTTGCTCCTGTGCAACTAAGAGTGAGATAGGAGTAGATAGGGCTTTCCAAATAAAAACAAAAAATTATTTAATTATTGTTGTTTGTGTTTTTTTCTTTTTCATTCTTTTCCATAATTTTATTTTATCAGTACTCTTTCTTAATATCAATTTTTATCCATCTATATTTTTAATTTATTTTTTATTAATAGTGCCACTTTCTCTCTTTCTTTCTTTTTTCTTTTCATTGTTTTCTTCTTCTTTCACAGCGTGATCAGCCATACCGGCGATTTGTCCAACCCAATACTGATTGGTTGAATGGATGGCCTTGTACAAGAGGTGTGGAAACATGTTTTTGTGGCTCTTTAGAGGAGCAGCTATCTGTAACTTACCAGAGAACTTTCTGTGTCACTCTATTGCACCTCTAGGGCAACTGAAAGTGTGCTGCAAAAGATATACAGCAACAGACCTAACAAGAGAGGGAAAAGGAAAAAAATAAAAAGAAAACCAAAACGATTTTTGGTTTGGGTTTTTGTTCTTTTGCTCTTTTTAAGTCACCTTTCTCTTTTAACTCCACCTTTCCATATTTTTTCTTTTTCATTTTTTTCAACTCTTTCATCATGATTTACTTCATTTGTATTTCATGTTCTTTAATTTTATTTTAAAATTTTTCTTATTTTTTCTACATTTTTTATTTTGTAAGTTCTATTCTATTTTTTAATCTTTACATTTGGTTTATTATTTTCTTAATTTTATTACTATTATTAACACTTCTATCCCTTCTTTTCTCTCAAAGTTTGCACAGGCACCCTAAAGTGTTACCATGCCCACAAAAAGAAACTGTGGGAAGCCAGACAATCAGTCCTGCCCTACTAGTGGGGGAAGACTTTCTATAGGTCTTTTGCAGGAGTGGGTATCTGAGATTGTCTGGAAAACTTCCAGTGCTACTCTGCAATGCCCCACCCACACCCCCAGGGCAGCTAATGATGTACTATGAGTGGCAAACTCTGAGTCTCTCAGAAAATTTTTGTTTGTTGATTGGTTTTTTATATATTTAAATGGTTGTATATATGTGTCTGTTCCTTGACTTTTTGTTTTCCAAGTGAACACAGCACCCCTAGAGATATGCCCTGTCAACACAGAGGCACTCTAAGTGGATGTGATCTGCCTTACTTAACTACTGGGGGAAGACTTTCTTGTGAACTTCAGCAAAATTTTCTGTCTGTGGTGGTCTGGGAAGCTTTTAGTGTTATGCTACCATTACCTTTGGACAGTTGAAGAACACACCTAACACACTTAAGAGACATTCCTAGATTACACAGACAGAATATCTAAGAGATTGCACCATTAGACCACACAGGGCACATACTACATAAGACAAACACTAAGAGCCATAAGAGATATACCAACTGCATAGAAGCAAACACAGAAAAGAAACCAGACTGAGAAAACAGAAAAAAAACATGTCTCAAATAAAGGAACAAAAGAACTCACCAGAAATAGAGTTAAATGAAAGGGAGACAATTAATCTATCAGAGCAAGAGTTCAATAAACAGGTTGTAAGAATACTTAAGGAACTCACTGAAAACTTCAGCAAAGAGATAAGAAACATAAAGAAAGTCATCAAAACCATAAAAAAAGACCAATCAGAAATGAAGAATACAATAACTGAAATGAAGAATACACTAGCAGGAATCAGCTACAGGTTGGATTAAGCAGAAAATTGAATTAGCAATCTGGAATACAAAGTAGTAGAAAATACCCAAATGGAAGAAAACAGAGAAAAAATAATTTTTAAAAATGAGGATAGCCTGAGAGACCACTGGGACAGCATCAAGCATAATAACATTCAGAACCCAGAGGTACCAGAAAGAGAAGAGAGGGAGCAAGGGATTGAGAACCTGTCCAAAAATATAATGACTGAAAACTTTCTTAACCTGGCAAAAGAAAGACACACAACCCAAGAAGCACAGAGAATATCAATCAAGATGAACCCAAAGAGACCCATACCAAGACACATCATTGTTGGGAGCCATGCAGGCTGGCTTTAGGAAAGTAAAACTTATTTTACTTCTGCATCTGAGGAATGTGGCTGATCCGGCCAGTTCCTTGGGAGACACAAAAGAAAGACAATTGGATTGTGGAAGACAAGGCCCTAGGAAATCTGACCTCCTTTGTTTGCTCTGACCTTTAGGCTATTGATGCAGAGTTAATGATAATAGATGATCTCCTTTTGAGGAAGGAAATGCAAATTTGTTTCTGCTGTACTGCAAGTATGCTGTATGTATATATTGATGAGAAAAAATAAACTCTGGGCTTCAGTATTTACTGGAGTCCTCCCGGTAACTCTCTTCTCTGTCTCTTTTCATTAATCCTCACCGCCCCCCCCCAGGCTGTTCGATTCATCAGCTGGTTCCAATAGGTGGCACCCGAACAGGGACCTGAGCATGGGGGAAAACGTGAAGGACACCGCGGAAAATTTTGGGACGCGTCGGATCAAGAGTTAAGGTGTGCAGTGAGTCCAAAAGCCTCTACTGGGAGTAGAAAAAAGTTAAAACATGGGACAAGGTAATAGCTGGCAATTATTTAATCAAATGTTAAGAAATATGTTAAGAGCTCGAGGAGCTAAGGTTGGTCACCAACAATTAGACCATTTTTTAGATTTTATCGAAGAAGTATGCCCCTGGTTTCCTAAGGAAGGGAGTCTAAATTTAGAAACATGGAAAAAGGTGGGTGAAGATATCCAAGATTATTATGATGTTTTTGGCCCGAGCAAGGTGCCCATGTATGCCTACAGTTTGTGGAATCTCATTATGGATAGCATAGACCCCTGCCCTGAAGGAACCAGAGAAAACTTAGAAGCAGAACAAACTGAAAGTAAAATCAATCCCCTCAGCGCCGCCACTTTTGTTGGCACTGCCTGAAATTCCTAAGCTTGAGGCTTTGGAAGATGATGACTCCCCCTTAGATCTGGGAGATGCGGAGGAACTAGAGGAAGAAGCAGCGCGATATCAGAAGGATGACTTTTTGAAGGTTGTAGGGGTCGCGCAGGAACCTAACTTGTCCCAGAAAGAATCTCAGAAACCCGGGGGACATGGGTATTTAGCTGAAGAAATGCAGCATCTTCAATAACATCTCTTACAGTGCAAATGCAACAGGTCCAGACACGACAGGCTACACAGCAAGTACCGGAAGGTCCAAATGATTGGATATCCAAATTTAATGTTAGCAGGACTCCAAGTATTATTGCTGGTCTGGATCCACCTCCTGTTGTAACGCCAGTAGTTATCAAAAAGGTGCAGACTTCTGAGCACCTTCCTTTGTCTCCTCTTAAATCAGTCCTAAAAATAACTTTGGATCTGGGGCAAGATACTCAAGGATTTTATCATGCTTATCCAATTATAGAGCGGACCAGATGCCTCAGGAAATACCCTCATGCAGGGAAACTGGAGGAGAGGGCACTAAGCATGTTATAGCTCACTGCTTAAAATGTTTTTCTGCCATGGGAATTCCTCAAATCTTAAAGACAGATAATGGGTCTGGCTATACTAGTCAGACATTTTAGAAATTTTGTACTAATTTTCTCTTTGCTCACAAAACTGGAATTCCTTATAACCCTCAGGGACAAGGTATTGTTGAAAGAGCTCATGGCTCCCTGAAGGCTCAATTAGAAAAAATAAAAAAGGGGGAGTTATACCCCATGTCACCTCAGAATTATTTACATCACATTCTTTTTATTTTAAATTTTTTAACATTTGATGCTCATGGACGCTCCGCAGCAGAGCGATTTTGGCACCCCACCACACAGAGCACATATGCTCAGGTGAGATGGAAGGATCCACTTACGGGTGCAGGAAATGGCCCCAACCCAGTGTTAATTTGGGGAAGAGGGCATGTTTGTGTTTTTCCACAGAATGCAGACAGTGCCAGGTGGCTCCCAGAGAGGTTGGTCCGCATTGCAGGAAACTCTCAGACGCACGATGATGCTGTTGATGCTGATGGACTATCCACCGGTGGCACCAGGGGAGATGTATTGGGCCTATGTACCGGATCCACCGGTCCTCCATCCGACTGTATGGGAGAGCCCCGAGATCCCAGTGTTAATGACACCCATGCTCTCGGTCTGCCATCTAGTGGTCATGTGAAGTAGCAGACAGAGAAAGATGGGACTAGAGATTGGACTACCACTGTTAAAACTGTTAATGTATCTGCTCATGTTCCTTCCCCTTATGTACTTCTGATTGGGATTTTATTATCCACTTTGAAGAAAATCGGTTTAATGTATCTTGTTCTAATTGTGATTTGACTAATTGTGTTTCTTGGGTCCCGCTCAGAACCCGTGTTGTGATTCTTAATCAACCATCTTTTGTTATGCTTCCTGTTAATGTTTCTGGACCTTGGTATACTGAAAGAAGTTTGCAGATTTTTAAAGAAATTGAGTATGCTTTAAGTAGACCAAAAAGATTTGTAGGACTTTTGGTTGCTGGAATAATGGCTTTAGTAACTATCATTGCAACTACTGCCACTGCTATTCAAAATGCGCATTATGTTAATGATCTTTCTAAGAATGTACTTTAGCTTTGGCAACTCAAGAAAACATAGATAAAAAGTTAGAACAAAAAGTGAATGCTTTATATGCTATGGTTCAATATTTGGGAAACAAAATTCAAAGTATAAAGGTCAGATCTCATTTGGTATATCATACTGAATATCACTGGATATGTGTTACCCCTAAGATATATAATAATAGTCAGCATGAATGGAATAGAGTTCATTTGCATCTTCAGGGAATATGGCATAATGCTAATGAATCTCTGGACATGCTTCGGTTTCATGATAAAATTAGAAGTATGAGAGAAGCCGAACCCTCAAAATTTGATGCAGCTCAAGTTGCCTCTAAGTTTGTTGAAATGATGAGAAGTTTTTTGCTCTCTATGCCAAATATTATCCATCCTGTTATGGCATTTCTTGCATTGGGCCTTTGTGTCTGTGTAGTTCTGTGCCAACTCCCCATCCTCATCAAATGTTTCATTAAAAGGATGATGGATATTCAAGCCAACATCCATGAGATTAAGCTTAGGGCAATGCCTTAAGCTTGGCCGCCTGTTTTATTTCGCTCTGCTCCCCTCAAATTTAACGAAGGCAGGATAGTCAATGATGGGTAAGATTTCCCTGGGGGTAACCAACCTAAGACAGGGTTTCATCGTAAAATGATGAAATACCAATGACGGGTAAGGTTATTACTTACAAGGGAAATGCCTAAAACAGGCACTGTCTTTCGCTGCCACCTGGGGTCACAGGTGTGCTTTAATAAATCAAAAGGGGTGATATGTTGGGAGCCATGCAGGCTGGCTTTAGGAAAGTAAAACTTGTTTTACTTCTGCATCTGAGGAATGTGGCTGATCCGGCCAGTTCCTTAGGAGATACAAAAGAAAGATAATTGGATTATGGAAGACAAGGCCCTAGGAAATCTGACCTCCTTTGTTTGCTCTGACCTTTAGGCTATTGATGCAGAGTTAATGATAATAGATGATCTGCTTTTGAGGAAGAAAATGCAAATTTGTTTCTGCTGTACTGCAAGTATGCTGTATGTATATATTGGTGAGAAAAAATAAACTCTGGGCTTCAGTATTTACTGGAGTCCTCCCGGTAATTCTCTTCTCTGTCTCTTTTCATTAATCCTCACTCCTCCCGCCCCCCCCCCCCGGCTGTTTGATTCATCGGCTGGTTCTGATATATCATAATTGAAATGAAAAAGATTAAAGACAAAGAGAGAATCTTAAAAGCAGCAAGAAAAGGACAACTTCCCTACAAAGGAGCTCCCATCAGCTCTCAGCGAATTTCTCTATAGGAACATTGCAGGCCAGAAGAGAATGGCAGGAAATACTCAAAGTAATGAAAAACAAGGGCCTACAACCAAGACTACTCCTCCTAGGAAGACTATCATTTAAAATTGAAGGAGAGATGAAAATTTTCCAGATAAGAAGCTAAAGGAATATACTACTACCAAGCTAGTGTTACAAGACATGCTAAAGGGACTTCTTTAAGCAGAAGAAAGGAAAACACAAACAAACAAAAGAAAATATAAAACATGAATAATAACATGGTGTTGACTATGTATTTATCAATAATCTTTGTAAATGTAAATGGACTAAATGCTCCAATCAAAAGACAGGGGGTAGCTGAATGGAAAAGGAAACAAAACTAAGGCACATACTCTCTACAAGAGACTCATTTCAGAAGGAAAGATACACGTGGATGGAAAGTAAAGGGATGGAAATTGATACTTCATGCAAATGGAAATAAAAAATAGCTGGGGTAGCAATACATATATAAGATAAAATAAACTTTAAAACAAAGACTATAATAAGAGACAAAGAAGGACATTACATAATTATAAAGAGATCAGTCCAATAAGAGGACATCACTCTTGTAAATTTTTAGGCACCCAACATTGGAGCACCTGAATACATAAAGCAAATATTGAGGGACATAAATGTAGATATTAATATTAACACAATTATAGTGAGGGAATTTAACACCCCATTAATACCAATGGACAACTCTTCCAGAAAGAAAATCAACATGGATACAGTGGCCTTAAATGACACACTAGAACAAATGGATTTAATTGCTATTTTTAGAGAATTATATCCCAAAGCATCAATCTATATATTCTTTTCAAACCTAGATAGAACATTTTCCAAGATAGACCTCATGTTAGGCCACAAAACAAGCCTCAACAAATTTAAGAAAATTAAAATTATATCAAGTACCCTTTCTGACCAAAAGAGTATAAAACTAGAAATCAATTATACGAAAAAAAAAAAACTAAAAAATGCACAAACACCTGCAGGCTAAACAATGTCTCTAAACAAGGAATGGGTCAACAAAAAGTTTAAAGAAGAAATAAAAAGATATCTTGAGACAAATGAGAAAAAGAACACAACTTCCCAAAATCTTTGGTACACAGCAAAAGCAGTCCTTAGAGACAAATTCATAGCAATGCAAGCCTATTTAAAGAAACAACACAAATCTCTGATAAACAGTTTAACCTTACAGTTAAAGAAAATGGAAAAAGAAAAATGAACAAAGCCTAAAATCAGTAAAAAGAAGGAAATAATAAAAATCAGAGTGAAAAGAAATGAAATCAAAACTAAGAAGACAGTACAAAAGATCAATGAAACCAAGAGCTCTTTCTTCAAAAAGATAAACAAAATTGACAAAACTTTAAACAGACTCCTCGAGAGAGAGAGAGAGAGAGAGAGAAGATCCAAATAAATAAAATCAGGAATGAATGAGAAGTTACAACAGACACCACAGAAATGCAAGAAATTCTAAGAAAATGCTATGAACAACTATATGCCAAGAAACTCAGCAATTTAAAAGAAATGGACAAATTCTTGGAAACATACAAACTTCCACGATTAAATCAAGAAGAAACAGAAAATCTAAATAGGCCAATTACTAACAATGAAATTGAATCAGTAATCAATAAGCTCCCAACCAACGAAAGTCCTGGACCAGATTGCTTCAGAAGAAAACAATTAATACCTATACTTCTCATACTATTTTGGACAATCCAGGAAGAAGGCAGGCTTTTAGACTCATTTTATGAGGCTTCCATTAGCCTGTCCAAAACCAGATAAAGACATTACAAAAAAAGAAAATTATAGGCCAATATCCCTAATGAACATAGATGCAAAAATTTTCAACAAAATATTAGCAAATCGAATTCAGCCATACATTAAAAAAATCATACACAATGATCAGGTGGGATTCATTCATTATATGATTAGATGCAAGGTTAATTCAATATATGTAAATCAATTAATGTGATACACCTCATAAACAAAATGAAAAATAAAAACCATATGGTCATTTCAACAGATGCAGAGAAAGCATTTGACAAAATTCAGCAGCGATTTATGATAAAAATGCTCAACAAGGTGGGCATAGAAGGAACATATCTCAATTTAATAAAGGTTATATATGATAAACCCACAGCTAACATCATACTCAATGGGGAAAGCTAAAAGCATTCTTTTTAAGATCAGGAACAAGACAAAGATTTCCACCATCACCACTCTTATTCAACATAGTGCTGGAAGTTTTAGCCACAGTACTCAGACAAGAAAAACAAATAAAAGGCATTCAAATTGACAAAGATGTAAAACTATCATTATTTCAGATGACATGATACTGTACATAGAGAATCCCAAAGATTCAACCCCAAAATTATAGGAACTGATAAATGAATTTAATAAAGTAGCAGGATGCAAAATCAATATATGGGAATCAGTTGCATTCTTACACATGAATAACAAACTAGCAGAAGAAAAATTAAGAAAACAATCTCATTTATAATTGCATAAAAATAATACCTAGGAATAAATTTAGCCAAGGAAGTAAAAGACCTATAATCAGAAAATTATAAGACACTAAAGAAGTCAAAAAAGAAACAAAGGGAAACATATACCATGCTCATAAATAGGAAGAATTAATATAGTTAAAGTGTCTATACTACCCAAAGCAATCTATAGGTTCAATGCAATTACCATCAAAATACCAAAGGCATTTTTAAAGAAATAGAATGTACAATCCTACAATTTATATAGAAGCATAAGAGACCTGGAATAGCCACAGCAACCCTGAGAAAAAACAATAAAGATGTTGGTGAAAATGTAGAGAGAAGGGAACCCTTTTACACTGCTGGTGAGACTGCAAATTCATCTACCCACTGTGGAAAACAGTACGGAGGTTCCTCAAAAAATTAAAAATGGAACTACCTTATAATTTAGCAATTCCACTCCTGGGTATTTATCCAAAGAAATTCAAAACACTAATTTGAAAAAAAAATATATGCACACCTATGTTTATTGCAGCACTATTCACAATAGTCAAATTATGGGAACAACCTAAATTTCCATCAATAGATGATTGGATAAAGAAGCTATGGTACATTTACATAATGGAGTATTACTCAGCCATAAAGAAGAATAAAATCTTACCTTTTGCAAAAACAAAGATGGAACTAGAAAATATCATGCTAAGTAAAATAAGTCATTTATCTTTAGAAAGATAAATACCATATGATCTCACTTATATGTGAAATCTAAAGAAGAGAATAAAGAAATAATCAAAATAAAATAAAAACAAGAAAACAAAAATCTAAATAAAAAAATGGGCAGATCATCATGCTAAGTGAAATAAGACAGAAAAGAACAAGAACTACATGATTCCACTTATTTGTGGAAAATAAATTGAATACAACAAAGAGACAAAACCATTGCACATAGTCAATAATTTAGTAGTTATTGGAGGGTAAGGGGGTGGGGGATGGAGGAGAAGGGACAGGGAAACAAATACATGATGATGGAAAAAGATCTGACCCTGGGTGACGAACATATAATGCAACACATGTACGATGTAATGTAGAAATGTATACCTGGGACCCATGTAATTTTTACTGATCAATGTCACCCCAATAAATCTAACAATTAAAAAAAAAAGAAAATGTTAAAAAATGTCTGATAGGTATTTTTTAAAATACACTTCTATTTTATTAAATGTACTTTTTGTGACTTTTGTTTCTGGTTTCAGTTTTATTTGTTCTAGCACTGACCATTTCTACCTGGAGGCTGACCTGTTGAAAACATTTTCTACTCCTACATGTATCATATTATCTTTGATTTACTTATTTCTCTCAATGCTTCCACTATTCCCTAAAACACTCAGTCATTAATATTCTCCCTCACTTGGATCCACACAATTAACACTTATGAGTCATACCCATTTTTTTGCAATGATTCTCATGTCTGAAAAATCAGAGGAAACTGAAAAGTATACTACTGAAAGTATGCCAGATTATTTTATGTGAAACTTGGTCATGACACACAGTAACACTGAAATCAATGGTAAGAAAGTTACTGCATTATTGATTCTTTTGATATTCTTTTTTTTTTAATTCATTTTTATTGTTAGACTTACTGGGGTAACATATGTTAGGAAGGATTACATAGGTTTCAGGCATACAATTCTATAGTGCATTGTCAAATTGATGTATAATAAGTTCACCACCTAATGTGACTTCTCTTTCCATCACCTTATATTTAGCTTCACCCCCTCCTCTCCCACCCGCTCCCACTTTTCCTCTCCCTGACCCACTCATCCCCAAATAAACATTAAACCATTGATTGTGTCCATGAGTTGTTTGTTTGTTCATTTCTTTTTTCTTTGCTTTCAGTTTTATATTCCGCATATGAGTGAGGTCATACAGTTCTTTGTTTTTTCTGTCTGACTTATTTCACTAAGGATGATGATCTCCAGGTACATCCATTTTGTTGCAAATGGCAATATTTCATCTTTTCTTATAGCTGAATAATATTGCATTGTGTATATGTACCACAGCTTCTTTATCCAGTCATCTGTCACAGGGACCTTTGGTTGTTTCCATGTTTTGGCCACTGTGAACAGCGCTGCAATGAACATTGGGGTACATAAGTCTTTGCGGACAAAGGTTTTCAGGTTTTTTGGGTAGATCCCCAGAAGGTGGATTGCTGGGTCAAATGGTAACTCCATTTCCAACTTTATAAGGAATCTCCACATTGTCTTCCACAGTGGTTGTACCAGTTTGCACTCCCACCAGCAGTGTACCAGAGTTCCTTTTTCTCCACATCCTCTCCAGCACTTGTTATTCCTTGTCTTGTTGATAATAACCATTCTAACAGGTGTGAGGTGATATCTCATTGTGGTTTTGATTTGCATTTCCCTGATAGCTAATGAGGATGAGCATTTCTTCATATGTCTGCTGGCCATTTGTAGTTCTTCGTGGGAGAAGTGTCTGTTTTGTTCCTCTGCCCACTTTTTAATTGGGTTGTTTGTTTTTTTGTTGTTAAGTCTTATTAGTTCTTTATATCTTTTAGATATTAGCCCCTTATCTGATGTGTTATTTGCAAATATTTTCTCCCATTCAGTTGGCTGTCTCTTTGCCCTATTGATGGTTTCTTTTGCTGTGCAGAAGCTTTTTAGTTTGATATACTCTCATTCATTTTTATTTTTGCTTTTAATTCCCTTGCCTTTGAGGACAGGTTCATGAAGTCGTCCTTGAGTCCTAAGTCTATAAGTTTAGTACCAATGTCTTCTTCTATACACTTTATTGTTGCAGGTCTTATATGAAGGTCTTTAATCCATTTTGAGTTAATTTTTGTATATGGAGAGAGTTCATAGCTCAGGTTCATTCTTTTGCATACATTTTTCCAGCTTTCCCAGCACCACCTACTAAAGAGGTTGTGTTTTCCCCATTGTATGTTTTTTGTTCCTTTATTGAAAATTATTTGTCCATAAATTTGTGGGTTTATTTCTGGGTTTTCAGATCCATTCCATTGGTCTATATTTCTGTTCTTCTGCCAGTATCAAGCTGTTTCGACTATTGATGCTTTGTAATATAAATAGAAGTCAGGGAATGTAATGCCACCAGCCTTATTCTTCTTATGTAGTATTGCTTTGGCCATTCGAGGTCCTTTATGGTTCCACATAAATCTAATAATTCTTATATCTATTTCATTCTATCTACGAAAGTATGATTGTGGGATTTGGATGGGTATTGCATTAAATCTGTAGATTGCTTTGGGCAGAATGGCCATTTTAACAATGTTAAGTCCTCCTATCCATGAACAGGGGATATTTTTCCACCTCTTAAATTCTGTTCCAATTTCTTTCAAAAGTGTCTTACAGTTTTCTGTGTATAAGTCTGTCATGTTCTTTGTTAAGTTAATTCCCAGGTATTTCATTCTTTTTGTTGTGATAGCAAAAGGAATTGACTCCCTCATTTCTTTTTCTGAGGATTTCTTGTTTGTATAAAGGAATGCTGTTGATTTTTGTACATTGATTTTTGTATCCTGCGACTTTACTATATTCGTTAATTGTTTCTAAGTTTCCTGGTGGAATCTTTGGAATTTTTTATAAAAAGGATCATGTCATTTGCAAATAATGACAATTTAAACTTTTCTTTCCCAATTTGGATACCTTTTATTCCTTTCTCTTGCCTGATTGCTGTGGCTAGAACTTCCAGTATTATATTAAACAACAGTGGTGACAGGGGACATCCCTGTCTTGTTCTTGATTTTAGGGGAATAGGTTTCAGCTTTTCCCCATTCAGTATGATGTTAGCCGAGGGTCTCTCATATATGGCCTTTATTATGTTGAGATGCTTTCCTTCTATACCTATTTTATTTAGTGTTTTGATCATAAATGGATGTTGTACCTTGTCGAAAGCTTTTTCTGCATCAATGGAAATGACCATATGGTCTTTGTCTTTGATTTTGTTTATGTGGTGTATCACATTCATTGATTTTCATATCTTGAGCCACCCTTGTGCTCCCAGGATGAATCCCACTTGATCATGATGTATGATCTTTTTGATGCATTGTTGTATTCTGTTTGCTAATATTTTTTTCAGGATTTTTGCATCTGTGTTCATCAGAGATGTTGGTCTATAGTTTTCTTTTTTTTTGTGTTGTCTTTGCCAGGCTTTGGTATTAGGGTAAAGTTGGCCTCCTAGAATGAGGTAGGAAGTACTGCTTCCTCTTCAATTTTTTGGAAGAGTCTGAGGAGGATAGGCATTAATTCTTCTTTGAATGCTTGGTAGAACTCATTGGTGAAACCATCTGGTCCAGGGCTTTTGCTTTTAGGGAGAATATGGGTAGTCATTTCAATCTTGTTGCTATTGATTGGTCTATTTAGATTATCCAATTCTTCTTGGTTCAGTCTTGGTAGGCTATAAGTTCCTAGAAACTTGTCCATTTCTTCTAGGTTGTTAAACTTCGTGGCATAAAGTCCTTCATAATATTTTCTTATAATCCTTTGTATTTCTGTGGTATCAGGGGTAATTTCTCCTCTTTCATTTCTAATTTTGGATATTTGTGTCCTTTCCTTCTGTCCTTTGATTAGTTTTGCCAGGGGTTAGTCATTTTTGTTGACTTTCTCAAAGAACCAGCTCTTCATTATATTAATTTTTTTCTATTGTCCTTTTATTCTCTAATGGGTTTAGCTCTCCTTTAATTTTTATTATTTCTTTCTTTCTGCTGATTTTGGGATTTGTCTGCTCTTCTTTTTCTAGTTCTTTAAGATGGGATGCTAAGATGTTTGCTTGTGATTTTTCTTGTTTCTTAAGATAGACCTGTAATAATATAAATTTCCCTCTTATTACCTCTTTTTGCTCTTTCCCAATAATTCTGATATGTTGTATTTTCATTGTAATTAGTTTCTATATATTTTTTCATCTCATCTTTTATTTGTTCTTTTATCCACTCTTTCTTAAATAAGCTGTTGTTTAATCTCCATGTATATGTGTTTTTTTCAGCTCTCCTTTTACAGTTGTTCTCCAATTTCAAAGCTTTGTGGTCTGAGAATACACTTGGTATGATTTCGATCTTCTTGAATTTGCTGAGGCTACTTTTGCGTCCCAGCATGTGGTGTATCCTTGAGAATGTTCCATGCGCACTAGAAAAGAAGGTGTAGTCTCTTTTTGCTGGATGAAGTGTCCTATAAATGTCAATGATGTCCAATTGCTGTAATGTGTCATTTAGAGCTGTTATTTCCTTATTTATTTTCTGTTTGGATGATCTGTCCATGGCTGTTAGCGGGGTGTTTAAGTCTCAGACTATGATTGTGTATTCATCAGTTTCTCCTTTCAAGTCTGTTAGTAGTTTCTTTGTGTACTTTGGTGCATCCTGGTTGGGAGCATATGTATTAATTAGTGTCAACTCTTTTTGCTGTTGCGTTGTACCTTTTATCATTATGTAATGACCATCTTTGTCTTTTACTATCTTTTTTAACTTGAAGTTTATTTCATCAGATATCAGTATGGCCACGCCTGCTTTCCTCTGGTTACCATGTGCTTGGAGTATTGTATCCCATCTTTTCACTCTGAGTGTGTGTTTGTCCTTACGGCTGATGTGTGTGTCTTGGAGACAGCATATGGATGCATTGTTTTTTAATCCAGTCTGCTACTCTGTGTCTTTTTATTGGTGAGTTCAGTCCATTGACATTTAGAGGGATTATCGATATATGAGGATTTCCTGTGGCCATTACTTATTTCTTTCTTTGTTTTTGTTTGCTTGTTTGTTTGTTTATTTTTGTTTCTTTCTTGTTGCCCCAACTTTGTTCCATTTTTCCTGATGTTTGTTTAACATCAAAGAGCCTCCTTCAGTATTTGTTGAAGTGCTGGCCTTGTGCTGGAAAATTTCCTCAGGTTTTGTGTGTCTGAAAAGATCTTTATTCCACTTTCATATCTGAAAGATAATTTTGCTGGATAATTTATTCTTGGCTGGAAGTTTCTCTCTTTTAAATTTTTGATTATTGGATTCCACTCTCTCCTGGCTTGTAGAGTTTCTGCTGAGAAATCTGATGCCAGCCTGATGGGTTTTCCTCTAAAGGTTATAGTTCTTTTCTCCCTGGCTGCCTTGTGAATTGTCTCTTTGTCTTTAGTTGTGGACATCTTTAGTACCAGGTGTCTTGGAGAACATCTGTTAGGGTCCAGATATCTAGGGGACCTGTTTTCTTCTTGAACTTGGGGTTCCAGATCTTTCCATATGTTTGGAAGTTCTCATCTACTATTTGTTTGAGTATGCTTGCTGTAGATTGCTCTGTCCCCTCTTCTATTCCTATTATCCTGATGTTGTTTTGTCTCATGAAGTCGGATAGTTCTTGCAGAGTTCTTTCAAGTATTTTGGTCCTATATTCCCTCTCTTCTTCTTTCTTAGCTGTTTCCATGTTCTGATCTTCAATATCACTAACTATTTCCTCCATCTTGTGTGTCCTGTTTCCTATGGCAGTCATTTCATTTCTCACTTCTTTTATTGTATTGTTTATTTCTAGCATTTTCTTCTATTTCTTTCTTATGTTTTGAATTTCTTTGTTAAATTTTTCTTTTTGTTCACAGAGTTCCTTTTTTATGTCTTTTATATACTTTTTTATGTTATTTATCTCAGCTATGGTGTTCTGCCAGTATGTTTTCATTTCTCTCATAGCCTTTAGAACGGCTGCTTTAAATTCTCTGTCACTTAAATCAGACCCTTTCAGGTCTAAGAAGCTGTCTTCTGGGTAAATTTCATGTTCTTTCTGAGGAGTTTTAGTTTTTAAGGAATTCATCCTGTCTACTGGGTTCTTCCTCTTTGACATGGGGGCTTTATGTTCAGTGCCCAGATTATTGCTTTTGTGGTGTCTTGTTGTAGGGTAGACATTAGGTGGCACTGGGGGTTATGTTTTGGGAGAGAAGGGTTTGTTTGTTTCTTGTTTCTGATCTCCTACTGCGTTTGGAGGCTATGCACATATATCCTGGGGAGAGGCCAATAAAAGGCACTCCAAGGGTGGCTCTCCTTCTTCCCTTTGCTGGGGAATGTGGTCCGAGTCTTGTTTCTGCTGGCTGGGTTGAATGCCATCAAACCAGTCTTTCTTCCTAGCCCTGATTCAGCATCTGGCTGTGTACTGGCTCACACTGCTTTCAGAACCCTGGGGTGCACGAGGAAGTGCATGCTCCATAGTCCAAAGCTGTGGACCTGGCCTGAGACAGCAGGGTCACCTTTGCAGCGGCCTTTGCAGGGAACAGCAACTGCAGCCCTGTGTAGGTCTCCAAGGGGCCTAGAGCTGGGGTGTCATGTTTGCAGTTCAGAGTCCTCGCTCAGCCCTTCTACCACTCAAAAGTTCCAGAGGCTGCCTTACAAATTCCGTCCCCAGCATTCAGTTCCAAAGTCCAGCTCCCCTGTGGTCTCTCCCCTCCCCCAAACTGCGCTGCTCGGAATAGTCAGCAGTGATTGTGTCCTGTTGCAGTCTCTGCTCCCTTCCCTTTCCCCCACTTGCCCCCTTCTCTGCAACCTTCAGGTGTTTACTTGCGATTTGTGGATTTCTCAACAGCCGTTTTGTCACTCAGGGTCCTCTCTCTTGGCTTCTGGGTGGCTGTTCAATTGTGTTTTCTGGGAGAGGCTTTAGGGACTTCCTCTCCAGTTGCCATCTTGCCTTCCAAATCTCTTTTGATATTCTGATAATCTCAAAAAGGTCTTATTTAGGTCTTTTAATGAAAAAAACCTGATGAAGGTTGGGAAGAAAATATTTATCTGGACTTCACATTTTTTGTATTTTATACACTTTTGTTTATTTAAATGTAGTTTATGTTTTGTTACTTTTATTGATGTTAAGAAATAAAATGTCAGATAAATATGCATTTTTATTAATTTTAATAATACATTCATATAAATAGGTACTTTACAGAAGTAGCTGACACATTCATATGAGAATTTAATCATATGTTTCAAAAAGTATAAGATTTCTTTACAGGGAAAGACTAAAAAGGGTTTTTTCCAATGAAATTTCTGATCAAACTTTTGTGTGTGTGTGTGTGCCAATCTTCTAGTTAAAAAGTATAATTCAGGGGTTTTTGTAGTTGCATTTCTCTGATCAGGATTGAGTTTGAGAATCATTTTATTTTTATAAGGATCAATTATTTATTTATTTATTTATTTATTTATTTATTTATTTATTTCTGTAAACTGTCAAGTCATAGACTGCACATTTTTCTTTTGGTCTTTTTCTAATTGATTTCTAGAAGCATTTTTGTTTACTATGAAAATTAGTCTATCATTTCTGATACTAGTTATGAATAGTTATCCTCATTATTTTGTTGATCTCTCAACTTTTTATGTAATATTTTATGTCTTGAAGAATTTTATTTTCTGGTGTCAAAAGTATTAATCTTTTAAGTTCTGATTTTCAGTCATTGAAAAGTTATTCTTCATAACTTGACATTGAACAAAGTACTCCCATTATAATTTTAATAACTTTATGACTTTAATGTCTTAACATTATAGCAGTTGATCTATTTAGAATTCATTCTGATGTATTGTGGGAAATATGATTCCAACTGTATTTTTGCTAAACACATCTTTTATAACATAGCACACCTTTTACTGATTTGAAATTCTACATTTATTATATTATACATTTCCAGATTTGGGGGTCTTTTTCTTGACACACTATTTTATTGATCAATTTTACTGTACATTTTCCAACAGCACACTCTTTCATGATCAGAGCTGTGTATGTTCTGGTATCTCTTTGGATTAATCTTCCTTCAAAGTTTCTCTGACTACTATAGTTTATTTTTTCACATAAACTTTAGAATCAACAATAGCTAGAGAGACATGCAGGAAGCAAAGTAGACTATTCAATGGTAGGGATAAGAAGATGAAACTCTAAAGAACAAACTTTAGAAATGTTCCAAACTAACATGAAGAAAACTTAGAACACTCCTTAAGGACACAAATGAATACTTGACAAAATGGATCCAAACTGCCCTGGAATAGAAACACTCAATTTTATAATAATGATATAAAGATGTCAGTTCTCTATGAAGCAATTTATAAATTTGAAGCTATTATAATAAAAATATCAACAGTATGTATTTTTGTTTATATGTTGAATGTTGTGCTGCTCTATGCCAACTCCAGGCCAAAAAAATAGTAATAAACTAAGGTGATCAAAATTGTTTTAATAGTTTGAATGGAAAGGTAGCCTTTATGATTTTCTTTAATTCAAACCTTAAATAATGCTTTGTTCTAAAAAAAATTAAAAGCCTTCTTACATTAATGAGACATATACTGAATGACTCAGCTAATATCACGTATAGAGATTAAATGTGAATGTACTAGTTTTCAGTTTTATTTCACATACTTTTGAAAGTGAAATAGAATTTTCTTAATGACTAAGTCACAGTTAGGTATATCATGTTTTATTACAATATCTAGTCACTTTTTCATCCTGGTCAGTCCTCTGGTAAAGAAAAACTCATTAAGAGTTAAGACAAAAATAACGGGTTTTGATATATGATATAACCTCTACAAAAACCATGCTATCTCTAAAACCATTTATATACAACATGTTACTTATTTAGTCCCCATGTCACCAATTTCTTCCTGAAATTGGTTTGCAGATAGAATGAAAAAATACCCACATAGAGAAGTTAAATTACTTCAATTTTAATGTATAGTTAGATCTCAAAATGTTGATGTACAATCTAGCTTGGGTAGTAAACAGTTGATGAGAATCATTTTAGGAGAAAGGTGTAGCCAAAGAACAAATAAGACTCTTCATAACAGTTTCAAAATTCATAATTACCTTTACTAAGAAAATGTGGAAAAATTTAGTCTATAACACACAGCAGTCAGAAATACCTTCCTACAAAATTTTTAAAAGTATTACTAAGGATAACATTACTGATCTATGTTAATTTATATATTGATAATTAATTGCTTGGTTTTTTTTCCCTGACATTTTCGCACCTACTGGTAAAACCAAATTTGTTTGAAGTTCCTCTTTCTCTCCCCCATGTTAAAGGAAATGAACAACAAGAAGTTTGTTCAGTTTCTGTGGACAAGCCTGGTCACTTCTATTTTCTTACCTGGCTGTAGAGTCCGTCCCTCTCTAAAATATTGAAATGATTGTCAGTGGTTACAGTTTTCTTTTTTCTCAATTAGGACTCTGAAAGAAGATTGCCTTTTTGCTTTACTAAAGTAGCAAGCATGGAAACAATCTCAATATGTGAAGCAAGCTGTTAAGATAAAGAAAAAAACATTATACCTCTTTTCATTTCCTTGTTGTATGTGAATAATTGCATGTAATGGAGATCCTGCATTTTCATGTTCTCCTGACATTTATGCATTCCATATATGTATTTATAAATAAGCATCTAATTTACCAAATAATAATTTACCACAAAACTGCCTCTCTAAGCCATCCAGCCTGCAAAGGCAGAGTTGTCAAAGGGTTTCCCAATACCATTACTCTTGAGAAAATAACCAATCTTAATCATGTTAGGAGAGCTTTGAAGAAATAGAGAGACAATATGAGCTTCAGTATAAAAGGACCAAGTGCTGATAATATATTAAGTGTTCCCAGATTAATGTTTGGGTTTCATATTAATCCTCAGTCTCATTTGAAAGGAAACAAAATGGTTCTACAACTCTTGTAGTAAAATAGAATTGTAAGAATGTTTTTAAAATAAAATGAAGCAGGATTGTTCCTATCAAGCAATGAAATATCAAGTTACTCTTTCACTTCCCTGTGTACCAGCATTCCTCTTTCCTGAACTACTTTCATCATGTTGCAGGATATTTCATTTTGAAACTCTCACAATTTATTTATCTCAAAATATGGTTCCATGTTTCACTGTACTTTTTTAAATAGTTAAACATCTAAATTTTATTTACACTTTCTTAGTTCTCCATATCTTTTCTACCCTTAACATACTCCAGTCTTGTCTTTCCCCATCACTGTACCAAAACTACAGTTTAAAAGTAGTAGTTTCACCAGGGCATCTTCTCAATGAAATGCACTATTCTCTTCCAAAATTCCTAGACCTCTCAGTGTTCTGCACAGTTGATTTTTCTCCTTTTTCAACTGCCTCCTCCCTGGCTGTCTTGCACCTCTAGTTTCTCTATTACTTCTATGCCATACTTCTCCATGTTATGGTTTTACTTGCTTTCTTATGTTTTATTTCATAAAGAAGGTAGTGGTAACACAAGTTTTGATTATATTAGTCTTTAAACTGTTGTCTGTGGCCAAAATATTGTGTAATTTTTTAGCAAAACATAAAGACTAAAAATAATGTTAATAAAATAATTGCTGCAAAGACAATATTTAATATATGAAAATATACAAATTGCTAAAAATAGAAAGCATCTATATCCACAGTTAGATGAGCCAAATTATTGAGCAAGAAATTCACAAAAGGGCTAAAGAAATAAAAAATGTCCTCAAGCTCAATAATAAGCATAGAAATTGGGGGATCAATGATCAATTATTTCTAAAAAATTTGAAGTATTTCATGCTGCGATGGCATATTCAACCATTGCAGTGAATAAATTTACAATTGAGAATCTGTTCTCAGAAAGTCATCACTACTGAAAATTATTGTCTTTGACTTCTGGTCTTTTTTTCCATTTTCACATAATTCTTTTTGCATATTATTTTTAATACTAAAAAATATTAAGTGTTGCATTAATGCCTATTTGTAATATATATATATATATAAATCAGCAATATTTCTTAGATGTCATTCTATTGTAAGCAAGTAAAATGAGGAAATGACACTTAAATATCATATTTGATTATTTTGTTTTTAGTTTTACATATATATATAAATTTAAAGTTTTTCATTTTAAAAAACCAAAAAACAATCAAAATAAATGCTGTTTCTTTCTAAAATGTGAAATACTTCTTCCATGGAGCTATTCTCAAAAGTGTGTTGATAATTCTAATTCTTACAGTATTTTTAAAAATTCATCAATGTTAGCAATAGGCTTAAAAGTATTTAATTAGTTACAGTTAGAACAGTCCACTTTAATTAAATGTCAGCCATTTCTATGGATAATAAAAAAGATGGTTTGGAACTTAATCAATGAAAGCATTAAAATCATTTTTTGACTTTGAGATGAACTGCTTCAACTGAAACATTACTTTTACCTCAAACATGTTCACACCTTTCCTATATCCTGATCATTTTTACAGTTGAACCATCCATGATCACTTTCACTAAGGTATGCATGTTATTCAGAAATGTTTATTTCCTAAAATAAAAAGGGAACCATGTAGGTTCAATAATAATAGAAATAATAGAATTTATAAATGTTTGTGCATCTACATTCAGGCTAATAATACTCTCCAGGGAATATATGAATATTATCTCTTTTAAAATTGATCTTTAGCTCAAAGCAGTTGCATTTGCACTGTGCAAGCTAGAATTTTGGTCAACAGAGGCAGTAGTTCAGTAGATCACTAATCATTGAAGCATTTTATTTAAGAATTTTGTCTTATGTTTTAATATGAGTATTTAATCTGTCTCAAGCTTACATGATGATCACTTGCACTTTATAATGAAATGTCTGAAATGTGTTTTTCTAATTTCTGCTTCACTGTATTATTTCAGTGATACCACAATATATCTTTTGCATAATAGCAATATACTTCCACATTAGTTACAAAAATTCCACAAGAGTTCAAAGTCATTTTCATTATTATTGTTTTCAAGACTAAAGCTCTAAAGGTGATAAGGGCAATTTTTGTCCTGTTAACTAACCCAGAGGCTTGTAGCTTTTATTTGGAAGACAGCTGTATGGGAAGTTAATTTATAGAAAATGTCCATGGAGTCTTTATTTACATCTCTGCATATCCTTGTATCAATTTAACTCATACTTGAAGGAGTCAACTAGTGTATCACAGAACAAATGCATGCTCTCAGATTTAAAATGCTATTTCAGCCAATAATGCAATGCAATGATGGATGAGAATAAAAAGAAACTACTATTAATAAAGCACTTATTGTATCCTCGTTGCTGGATCTGTCCAAATATTTTCTCATAGCAACTATACAGAGTAGGTGTCATTAACCTCATTTTGTACATAAAAATGCTAAGATTCAGAAAAAATTAAATAACTTGCCACACAATTAGCATGTGCTGAGTTGGGAATAGATTGAACTGATTAAATTGGCCTTTCACCAGAATTCACATGCTCATTTCATGCTCTCATGGCCTCAGAGAATTATAACTTCTATGAAGACCTCTCTCTGTACTATATCAATCTTATGAACATATTTGACATCTCAGATTTTACAATCATGTATTGTTATCTGGAGATTATCTTTTCCTTAAGAAACAGCTGTATGTTAGTAGACATGCTGGACCTTATTAGATCTATGAAATGAAAAAATAATTCATAATATTTAAGGAGGTAGTTAAATGCTTGGTATCTAGTGTTAGAATGTTAGAAAACCCAGCAGGTCAAAGAACATAAGCTTTGTGATATTCACTCAAGAGGTTTATACTCTGAGAATGAACCTGCTTGCTATAGTGTGTGTGCAAGATAAGAAAAGTTGTCATAGACCACTTAGTAAGGTCACATCAGTGCTATAAATATATTTAATAAATAGAACTAGAAGCCTTTTTATACTGCTTGAACTAGGAGAATAATTCATGAAATCAACATTATTACCAGCAACATGTATGATCAGCATGCTATTTAGGGCCCCTCTTACTCATTTCTGTGTTCTCCATAGTACCAAAGACAATGCCTACCAGAATAGATGAAGTACTTATTGTATCCAATTAGCTCTTCAAAACTAAAAAAAATTTTGAAATTCCAGGGAAGTTAAAAAAATAAAAATGTTCAGGCACTTTTAGGGCTGTGAGATCAGAAATATATGTAATAGATTTCACATTAAATACATGATCATCAGGAAGATTTTATTGTTCTTAGGGGAGAACACTTGGCCCTGTCTTCACCATCATTAACAATCTTGCACCTCACATATTCAACCTTTGCACTGAGTAAATTTACTATTGAGAATCTGTTCTCAGAAAGTCATCATTACTGATAATTATTGTCTTTGGCTTATGAAATTACTGGTCTCTTTTTCTGTTTCACTTAATTCTTTTTAAATATTACTTTTAGTATTAAAAAATGAAGTGGTGTATTAATACCAGTTCATGGTATATTTACAAATTAGCAATATTCCTTCCATGCTATTATTTTATAACCGATTAAATTAAGATATGACATTTAGATATCTTATTGAATTATTTTGTTCCTCTTCATATGTGAATACAAATTTATAATTTTCTATTTTCATTTTTAGAAAAAGAAAACAGAATGGAAGTGAAAAAAACAAAACAAAACAAAAGAAATGTCATTTGTCTTTGAACTATAAGGTACATCCTCCATGGAGACCTGCAAGCAAAACTGTGTTCTCAAAAGTTTTTTGATAATTATAATTCTTACATTATTTTGTGATTTTTCAATAAAGTTATTCTAGTTTTAAAACTATTTATTCAATTATTTACAGTTGGAAATGTGTATTTTAATTAAATGTGAGCCAATTCATCTGCCAATGAAAAAGATGCTTTGGAGCTTAATCTGTGAAAGTATTTTGTGAACGGTAGATAAACTCCCTCAAATGAAAAGCTAATAACACTTCTTTCACCTTTAACATACATACCCTTTTATTATGTCTTGGTAATTTTTACAGTCAGTGGATCCATAATCATATCCACTAAACTGTGCACGCTATTGAAGATTGTTTATTACCAAAAGTAAAATTAAGATCATCTAGGTACAATAATCATAGAAATAAGTGAATTTGTAAATGATTGTGTATCAAGATTCAGGTTTATGATGATCTCTGGGAAGTATGTGTATATTATTACTTGTAAAATAGATCTTTAGCTCAAAGCAGTTACATTTGCACTGTGCAAACTAGAAGTCTGTAAACTAAGGCAGTAGTTCAGTAGAATTCTAATCATAAAAGCATTTTGTTTAAGAATTTCATCTTGTTATAATGAGTGTACTTTATTTGTTCTAGGCTTGCATGACAATGATATGCACTGTATAATGAAAATATCTCTGAAATGTGTCGTTGTAAATTCTATTTCACTGCATTATTTTAGTGACACCTAAAGATACCCATTTCATAGTAGTGATATAGTTACAAGTTAGTTATAGAAATTCTACATGGATGGTGCTTATAGTAAACCATGATAATTTAATGATCTAATTGAATGAAATAGCCTCTTCTCTTGTAGAATAAATAAAGATGACTTTTGAAATCTGTGTGGAAAACTACTATTTACTTTCTGAGATCTAAAGGAAAGAATTAAGCCTGGTGATCTCTTTAATATACTTCTCTATTTAAGTGGTGTGGCTTTCCCATATTTCTTAAAAACTATTAAATATCACGATTTATATTTGTTCAATAAGTTTTTATTTATAACAACAAAGAAATTTAATTCAAATTAAGGACACTAAAAGCCTCCACACTGCTGATTGAACTTTCAGTTTTATAAATTGTATTATCACTTCAAGAATGCTGACACTTCAAAGTAAGCAGAAATTGAATGATAATTTTAAAACACCAGTGAAAATAATTTTCCTAGAAATTTAAATATTAATACAAAAGTTTATGTAGAATTTAATTTCCATAATAGTCAAGAAAATAGTAGTGTTGCATAAACAGACACAATATGGTATTTTAAACCAGAAAGAGGTTAAACTTTTCTTAAGAGAATAACTTTTCAGAAATAATAACAATATTCCAGTGGTTTGTATAGCATCACACTTTAAAAATGTAAGTACTGCATTTATTGTTTTAAATATAATAGTACTGAAACTGATATTTTTCACTGGTGCTAAAGTAGCCACAGATAGTAATAAGGTGTTCATAGTTGTATGTACCTTAGATTGATATAATTACTCATCCAAAAGAATTTTAATAATTTAATACACCTGGCAATAACTCTTTTTCTAAGTAAAAATACTGACCTTCAACAACTTTGATTTTCCCAAGCTCATGCAACTAACTATAAGAAATCTGGAATGAGAACTTTGATACCAGATTTCCCAGCTCTACTCTGCCTACTATTCTACAAGTTTGATAGTCCGACAAAACTTTCATATCAACTTTTGTAACTATGGTCATTATGAACTTAATTGATGTTTGTCCTCTCATGTGTTTTCTTATTCTTCCATTGCTCTCTCCATAATGACCCACCAGATCAAAGTTGTTTAGGTGCATACATTACCATTTAAAATGTGAAGAAATACTAAAGTTTCTTAAGTCTTGAGTCATGGGATAAGATACAATAGAAAAAAAAAGGTTCACAAAATGGGGAAAATTGCATGTTAGTCAAAATAGTTCCCAAATGTAAACTAGTACAGAAAACATATTTTCCAAAGTTAATTTTGGCCCTGATTTCAATAGGGTTATTATTTAAAAGTATTTAAAACCATATTTAAATCCATTCTATACAAAGCAAACTTATTATCAGTTTTCCTGCTTGCTAGGCACACTGGCTAACAGAAAAATAAATGCTATGTAAATGCTTAACTGGAGACTTCTCTGAATTCTTTTTACTTTAAAATTTCATGTGAATTGATTATTTTGAAGGATATATATTGTATATATGCTTGTAATTGTATAAAGTTAAATCGTGTGGACTAAATTCTTGGTGTTAAATTTAGGATGTTGTTTTAAGAATTATTTGAGGAAATGTATTTAATGTCTACTTTTCAGTAGCACATTTTCTTGTAATGCTTAATTAAAGTAAAACATTTAAGATTTACTTTATTGGGTGATATTATTTAGTGACTGTGCCAAACTTTTATTTTATAATGTTTGGAAATGTGGTGTAGCTTTTACTTGTGGGCTAAAGATGAAATAATTATATTATATTGATATCTATTTCATTAAAAATGACTGAAAATTTGAGTATAATACTTTTACCTTAAATGCTCACACATTACAGATATAATGTAATTATATCATTATCAAATAATTAGAAAATGCAATAACAAATATTACACACACTCTCATTGCTCAATCGTAGTTAACATATACTCTTTCTGTTTTCAATTTTCAGCACTTCCCCCGTACCAAAATTAAGCTGAGAGTGCAGAACATAGACACGGTTCTCTTTATATTTTTCTGTCTGTCTCTCTCCATGCTACCTATATGTGTATATACATATGTGTGTGTGTAATACAATACACATGCACAAATAAGTATATATTCAAACATATATATTTTTATTATTTTAAAATAAGAGTTTAAATTATATATTTGATAACCAGAACTTTTCACTCAACAATATATAATGAACATATTTCCACACTATTATACCTTTCTAATAGTGAAGTTGTAACTGTGGAGTTATAACCTTTGGTATTAAAACTACAATTTATTTAATATTTTGGGACAATTTGTTTCCTTATAAATGTTTATTGTAGTTAGTAACAATATAGTCAACATCTGTGTAATCACTTCTTATCAGAAATAGCAAACCTCATTAAAACTATAAAAATTCAGAAAATGAAGCAGGCTTCATGGAAGTCATTCAGGAAGTTCACACTATGAGAATGGACCTTCTTGGTGCCATGTGTGTGCAAGATAGGGAAGATGTCATGGACCACTTTATAAGATCACATTAGTACTATGGATAAATAAAAGAAATTTCATAAATAAAACTTTTATATCTTGTGAACTACAAGAGGTGGAGGGGGACATATTTAATGGGTACAAAATTTCAGTTTTGCCTGATGAAGAGTTCTGGAGATTGGTTGCATAAACTGTGAATGTGCTTGGCACTATGAACTGTACACTTAAAAATGATTGGAAGGAAGTTCTTTTGTGGTTCCTAACCACCTTACATTCAGAGTAACTTAGTTAACACTTTTTGCACACTGTTATTGTACCTTAAAAATATTACAGGCCTAAGCTTTATAAGTGTATGAACATATTTCCCCAAATTAATAACAGCTTCACGAAGACAGGAACTATATACATTTTGGTATTTCTAGTTTATCAGTGGGGTCTGGATAAATATTCTTTAGCTGATAAAAGAGCAAGTTAAAATATAATGTAAAAGAGTGCATTCATGTTTGTAATGACTATATATAGTATGTATATGGACAGAAACCTATTCTTTGATGAAATTATATATACAACTTTATAAGAATTATTAAAATGGTATTACAAACCTAGTATTATATCTTGTGAATAGATTAAATTTTTGCATTTAATATTATATTGTTTTTTCAGTTCTAAACCAAAACAAAAATGTTAAGTATGGAAAACTGTGTGTGTGTGTGTGTGTGTGAGAGAGAGAGAGAGAGAGAGAGAGAGAAAGAGAGAGAGAGAGAGAGAGAGAGAGAGAGAGAGAGACGGAGAGAGGGAGACAGGGGGTACTGTATTAAGTTTAAAGAGATTACAAATAATTGACTATTTTCAATTAAACAGATTGAGCTCTATCAAGAGAATTTTTTCTCTCTTTTTTGGTTTCCTTTCTGTGATAATATTATGCAACAGCAAAAAACACAGTAAAAAGTGGGGGTGAAGAAGGAAGGAGGAAAGAAAGTCACGTTAGGACTCACTGGCTCATTCAGTGTAATTGTCAGGTCTAATTATCTATTGATTAGAGCTAAAATTCATATATGCCAAATGTGGATGACAATGATACCTTAGTTCTGGTGAGCAGAGTGTATGGCTTCTCTGTGGCTACTTTTAACTCATTATTAGATCTGAAACTCAGCACTACACCCATTATAAAAGAAATAACAGGCTCCAAAAATAGCCATTTGCTTCCATACCTGCAAACTAAGACTATACTGCAATTTCAACCTCTCCCAGGAATGTGACCATTAAACTATCAATCTGAAGTTTTCTGATGAGCATTAGTGAGGTATCTGCATGAGCAGACCCTTGCTGTTCCCTCTCCTCCAAATACACACACACACACACACACACACACACACGTTGTCTTCTGCTTTCTTTCTAGAAATTCCAAATTGGTATATCAGGAACATGCATGAACAGAAGCATAGTGATGTGTTATGAATGCTATAGGCATGTTTCTTTGTCAGAGGTGTCAGGAAAGCCTTCAGAGCTCCAGTACAGTCAATCACCTCCAACTGCAAACAGCTTCATAGGAGTTACTAGGAGGTTGCCACAAGAAGACTTGCTGGTACACTGTTTTGTACTTGCAGATTCCTAGACAGTGAGGGACAGTGGAAGTTACTACTTTACTCAGTCATATGCACTCTATTTCAGTAGCTAAGTGCATGGTAGTCTACTTGACACACACAGGGATCCATGAGCTGCTGGAGTTTATTTCTTGGGTCCTTAAGAAGCACAACTAGGGAGGGCCACCCAGCTAGGACTAATAGAAGGTGGATGTATGTAGAGTTCAGATGACATATCCTGGAAGATACAGTTCTGTCTTCAAGTATGTGCTTCCTTTCATAGTTTGTGTGACCTTTAGTAACATTTGAGATAGCTACAGAATGACCACTTTGACCACTCTTCCCATGTAGGTGCCATTCTGCAACCAGAGTTCCATGATTCTTTTGATGTGCTACATTTGACATAAAAATTGTCAATATAATTTGAAGTCAATTTTCACTTTATGATTTTCTTTTTTAATAACTGATATTCAATATCACATTAATTTCAGGTGTACATAATGAATAAACATTTTATACCTTATAAAGTGATATCCTGTTTAGTACTCACCTGACACCATGCATACTCATTGCAATATTATTGACTACATTTCCTATGCTACAGTTTACATCCCCATGGCTATTTTGTAACTGCCAATTTGTACTTCTTAATCACTTCAACTTAATTTTTAAAAGAAGGCTATTTCATTCCTTAAATATAATACTAATTATAAAATTTTTATTTGTATCAGTAAAACTGGTACAAATAACAATTACCAATTAGTATGGTACAAAATATATTTTCAAAACATTTGTCACCAGGAGAGAGAGAATGATGGTACATCAGGTGGACACTGTCTACAGCCTAGCCAGATCACATTAATGTTGCAGACAAGAGAACAGTCAACCTTGAGAAACACTGAAGAACTGACTGAGTAGAGCCCTGGCAGCTGAGAATATAGAGAGGAAAGCCCAGTTGAGACTGGAGGGAAACCTAAGGTTCATGGGCTTTCACAGAGAAGTGAGGGGTGCTGAGTCCATGCTGCCTCAGCACAGCCTAGGAGTTTTGTGCAGAAGAGAGGAGAGCTTGTTCCATCTGTCAGTGAAAATCAGTGGAATTTCTGTCTATCTGTGTCAGTGGGATGGAGGTTGGCTGGAGGACAAGGTGCTTTTCTGTAGGATACACGCATGGCTCAGTTGCTTGCCAGGCTCAGCTCCTTGTCATGCTCACATGTTGTCCAGCAAAGGGACAGTATTACTGGAGGTGCCAGAGACATACGAAAAAGGGCTGAGCTGTGAGGTTTCAGGGTGGGTGCCAGAGGGTTCCATATTGTTTGAGAGCAGAGTTCACCTTATGTGTGGCACATAGGAGTATGTCATTTTTTTCTGTATTAAACCACCCACAAAATGACCAACTCAGAAATCCATTGGTCTAATAACATCTGAGCATGCTCACTGCACTCTCCCAAATCATGCCCACCCATCACAGCTTAAACTGTATCCTCCAGGGTGCTCCAGGCTGTTAAGTACCCAGTCCCACCCTACCAGCTGCAGAATCCTGTTTTACCATTTCAACAGAGGGGCACGTTCCACCCTTCTAGGCAACCTCTCCAAAGCAGACAAAAAAAGAAAAAAAGAAGAAAAATGCAGTGAATTCAAGCTTCTGGGTACAGGAAAAAAGCTGAGGCATGCTTTAAAAAAGGTTCCCAAGAAATCATACAGACACCCTGGAATTTCTCGCGGATCACATAGAGCTGTGCCCCACCCACACAGTGGGGCATTAAGGGCGGCAGGCCAATTGGTCTTGTCCTAGTGTTTTGCTTTGTTTTTTTCTTTTTCAAACTTAAGCAGTAAGGCCTGTCTGTGGCTCACCCAAGAGAGAAAGAATAGTGGTACTCTGGTGCTCCCTTTCCTGCTCCCCCTGCACAGCTAAAAGTGGGCTGTGAGTGAATAATCACTGGGCTCTCCAAACAATTATTTATTCTTTTGTTCTTCCTTTTCTGCAATTTTCTTTTATCATTGATCGTTCTGAATATCTATTTTTTACATATTTTATATATTCATTTTTTATTTTTTAACGTAATTTTAGTTTTTTATTACTTCTTTCAATTTCACATTTTTTTCTTCTTCTGTTTAAATTTTTTTATTTCTCCTCTTTCAAAGTGTGCTTGAGCACACTAGAGATTTACCTGATCCAAATCCCATTAGCTAAGAGAATGATCTTGCCCAGCTATTTGGGAAACACGTTCCTGTAGACTTTTGCAGGAGCCACTGTCTGCAACTTACCAGGGAGTTTTTGGTGCCGTGTTGCTGTTCCTCTAGGGCAATGAAACTTGTGTTGCAAGAGACATACTGCAGGATCCACAACAAAACAGATGAAAAAAAATATTTTTTTCTTTCTTCCTAATTTGACATTTTTTCCTCTTACTCTCTCCCCTTCTACCATAAGGCTTACTCCAAATGCTTTTTTCTTTTAATTTTACCTTTTCTTTTTTCTTTTATTTTACTTTATTACCTCTTTTTCATAATTTTATTTCTTAAACTTATTTTTAATTTTTGTATATATTTTATTTTTTTAGATTTATCTGGTTTTTTAATCCTTATTTTTTATTATTTTACTTCATCATCATCATCATCATTATTAATACTTTCCCATTTCTTTTGAAGTATGCACAGCAACCCTGAAGAATTGCCCTGCCCACATAGAGGAACTTTGGGCAGCCATGCAATCAGCCCCACCCTACTATCAAGAAAAGATTTTCTGGGTTTCCTAGTGGTATAATGGCTAGGCTTTGGAGCTCTCAACACCACAGCGTGAGCTCGATCCCCAGCCAGGGAACTACCATCCCCCACCAGAAAAAAAAAAAGACTTTCTTTCCATCTTTTGTGGAAACAGCTGTCTGAAGCTGCCTGGTAATCTTCCAGTGCTGCTCTACTACTGCTGACACTGCAAGGGCAGCTAATGGTGTTCAGTGAGTGGCAGATTGTGAAGCTCTCAGGAAATTAATTTTTGTATATTTATTTGTTTGTCTGTTTGTTGTCTTTTTCTTTTTCAAAAATGAACAAAGGGCCCCAGAGACTTGCTTTGTCAACACAGAGGCACTGTAGGTGATGAGTGATCAGCCCCGCCTTATTAAAGAAGGAAGACTTCCTTGCAGACTTTAGGAGTAGCTATCTGTCACAGGCCTGGAAGCTTTCAGTTTTACTCTGCCACTCCCCTTGGAGAGTTACAGTGTGCTATGAGCAGAATAACACTTAACTACAACTGAAGAATACACACAACACACTCAAGTGACAGTCTTAGACAATACACATAAGAGATCACTGAGATTGCATCATTGGTCCACACAGGATACATACTTCATTAGGCCACCAAACAAAGATTAAGACACTTAAGAGATATACCTACTACAGAGAAGGAGTCACAGAGAAGCCAAAATGAGGAAACAGAGAAACACATCCCAAATAAAGGAACCTTTAGAAACAGAGGTACATAAAATGGAGAAAATCAACCTACGAGAGCAAGAGTTTAGAACACAGGTAATAAAAATGTTTAAGGAACTCATTAAAATGTCAAGAAAGAGATTGCAACAATAAAGTACACAAAAACGATAGAAAAACACCAATCAGAAATGAAGAATACAATAACTGAAAAGAAGATTACACTAGAAGAACCAACAAAAGGTTAGATGAAGCAGAAAACTGAACAAGTGATCTAAAAGAAAAGGAAGAAGAAAATACCCAAATGGAATAGCAAAGGGGAAAATTAAGCATAAAAAGATTCAGATCTTAGAGGTGCCAGAAAGAGAATAGAAGGAACAAAATATCAAGAATCTACTTGAAGAAATTATGACTGAAAATGTCCCCAACCTGACAAAAAAAAAAAAATAGATACCCAAACCCAAGAAGCACAGAGAGTTCCAATCAAGACACCAAGACACATCATAATTAAAACGGCAAAATTAAAGACAAAGAGAGAATCCTAAAAGTAGCAAGACAAAGACAACAATTTACCTACAAGAAAGCTCCCATAAGACTATCAGTGGATTTCTAAATAGAAACCTTGCAGGCCAGAAGAGAATAGCAGGAAATATTCAAAGTAATGAAAAACAAGGGCCTATTACCAAGACTATTCTACCCAGCAAGCCTATCACTTAAAATTAAAGGAGAGATAAAGAACTTCCTAGATAAAAAAAAAGTTAAAGAAATTTACTACCACAAGGCTAGTGTTATAAGAGATACTAAAGGGATTTCTTTAAGCAACAGAAAAAAAAAGCAAAATAAATCATAAATAATATGGTGATGAATATGTACCTATCATTAATCACTTCAAATGTAAATGAACCAAATGCTCCAAATGAAAGACATAGGGTAGATGAATGGATAAGAAAGCAAGACTCAGGCATATGTTATCTACAAAAGACTCACCTCAGAAGGAAAGATGCACATACTGAAAGTAAAGGGATGAAAAAAATATTTCATGCAAATGGAAATGAAAAAAAAGCTGGGATAACATTATTTATATCAGACCAAATAAAATTTAAAACAAAGAAAATAACGAGACAAAGGAAAGCATTAGATAATTCTATTTTTTTAAATTCATTTTTATAATTCTAAAGGGATCAGTTCAACAGAACGACATCACTCTTGTAAGAATTTTTGCACCTAACACAGAAGCACTTACATACATAAAGTGAATATTGACAGACATCAATAGTAACAGAACATAGTAGAGGATTTTAACATCACACTCATGCCAAAGGACAGATCTTCCAGACAAAAAGTCAACATGGAGACAGTGACCTTAAAAGATACACTAAAGCACATAATTTTAATGGATATTTTTAGAGTATTAAATCCCAAAGCACCAAAATATACATTTGTTTTCAAATGCACATAGAACATTTTCCAAAATAGACCACATGTCAGGTCACAAACCAAGCTTCCATTAATTAAAAAAAAATTAAATCATATCAAGTATCCTCTTTGACTACAACAGTATAAAATTAGAAATCAATTACAAGAAAAATACCTGAAAAACACACAAAACACATGAAGGCAAAACAATTAATGGGTCAACAATGAAATTAAAGAAATCAAAGTTACCTTGAGACAAAAAAGAATGAAAATACAACTACACCAAGTCTATGGAACACAGCAAAAGCAATCCTGAGAGAGAAATTCATAGCAATGTGAGCCTACCTTAACAAAGAAGAAAAATCTCAAACAGTTTAACTTCACATCTAAGAAAACTGAAAAAACAACAGCAAAGCCTAAAATAAACTCAAGAAAAAAAAATCAGAGGAGAAATAAATGGAATTTAGAAAGAGAAAACAATACAAAAGATTAAAGAAACCAAGAGTGGGTTCTGTGAAAAGATAAAGAAAATTGACAAACCCTTAACCAGACTGCTGAAGAAAAATGGAGGACCCCAAAAAGATCAGAAATGAAAGAGAAATGACAACAGACACCACAGAAATACAAGAAATTTTAAGAAAATATTATGAACAACTGTATGCCAGCAATTTTGACAATTTGGAAAACAATTGATAGATTTTTAGAAACATACAAACTTTCAAGGTCAAATCAAGAAGGAACAGAAAATATAAATAGTCCAATTAATAACAATGAAATTCAATTAGTAATCAGCAAGTTCCCATCAAACAAAAGTCTTGGACCAGATGGCTTCACAAGTGAATTTTACCAAACATTCAAAAAAAGTATTAACATATATTCTCCTCAAACTATGTAAAACAATCCAGGAAGAGGGAAGCCTCCCAAACTCATTTTATGAGACCACAATTAACCTCATTCCAAAACCAGATAGAGACACTACAAAAGAAATCATCAACAAAATAAAAGACATCCTATAGAATCAGAGACAATATTCACCAATGAGACATCCAAAAAAGGGTTAATATCCAAAATGTATAAGAAACTCATACAACTCAACACCAAAAAAACAAAGAACCCAACTAAAATATGGGCAGAAGATTTGAATAGACATTTCTTCAAGAGAATATACAGATGGTCAATAGACATATTAAAAGATATTCAACATCACTAATCATCACAGAAATGCAAATCAAAATCACAAGGAGATACCACCTTACTCCTGTCAGAATGACTATCATCAATAAATCGACCAGCAACAAGTTTTGGTGAGGATGTCGAGAAAAAGGAATTCTTTTGCACTGTTGGTGGGACTGCAAATTTGTCCAGCCACTATGGAAACAGTATAGAGGTTTCTCAAAAAATTAAAAATGAAACTACCTTATGAGCCAGCAGTTTCACTCCTTTGGATAAAATGTATCCAAAGAAATTTTAAAATATATATGCCCACTTTTGTTTATTGCAGCTTTATTTATAATAGCCACGATATGGAAATAACCTAAATGACCATTCATGAATTATTGAAAAAAGAAGCTGTAGTACATTTACACAATGGAGTATTACTCAGCCATAAAGAATAAAATCTTACTTTTTACAAAAACACAGATGGAACTAGAAGATGTCATGCTAAGTGAAATAAGTCAGGCTGTGGAAGACAAATACCATATTCTCTCACTTACATGTGCAATCTAAAGAACAGAATAAATGAACAATCAAAATAGAAAAAAATTTCTTGGACACAAACAATAGTTCAGTAGTTGCCAGAGGGGATGGGGGGAGGAGGGTGGGAAAGAGAAAGGGGAATTCTAATATATGGTGATGAAAAAAGAAATGATTGGGTAGTGAGAATACAATGCAACATATAGACAATAAAGAACTATACACCTGGAACCTATGTAATTTTACTAACCAATCTCACCCTAATAAATTTAAATAAAAGAATGCTAAAAATAAGAACATTCTTATTTTTTTAAAATGTTCAGGATTAAAGATAAAAAAGATATATTACTCCACCAAAGGAGTAGGCTTTCTTCTACTGTTTTTTTACTCTAAAATCAAATCAATCCTAAAACATTTTTTCTTGTCTTCACATTTTTTCACTAGTTGATTTTGAGTAACAGGTATACTGATAGTTTCCTAAAAGCTCTGTTCAAATATCTAAAGATCATTAGCAACAGACTGCCTCTTTTTGCATTTCGGTAATCGTTTTTGTTTTTTTATCTGCATATCTTTCTCACAGCACATTTTTTAACAGATGATATTCAAAAGTATAAAAGTGATACACTGAAAGCCCTCCCCAACTTTCACTACTGCCAGTCATTATTTCTTCCTACTAGCAGCAGCTTTATTAGTATCCCTTATATACTTCCTCACATATTTCATGCTTATATGAGCAGAAAGTTATTTTTACATAAATAATAGCATTTTATGTATGTGGTTCTATTCCTCACATTTTCATTCAATAGTATATCCTAGAGATTTATCCACAGCCATACTGTGAGCATTTACATTTTTTAATGGCTGCATGTTTTATAGGTAAACCATAATTTATTTAACCAGTCCATAAACATTTAGATTACTCCTAAAATTTTACTATTACAGGCAATAGTGGAAGTATTAAGCCTGCATATTTATCTTTTCATACTTGTGCAAAAATATCTATAAAAAACATTCTCAAAATGGATATTGCTTAGGTAAAAGGGATGTGATGGCTAATGACAAATGTTATTACTAACATTTATTTTGATATATCTCCTTGGTCAAAGGAAACAAAAGAAATTATAAACAAATGAAACTATATCAAACTAATCCATCAAAGGAAACCACCAAATGTAAAGCAAACCTACTGAATGTAAAGCAAACAAAATGTAAAGCAAACCTACTGAATGGGATAATATATTTGCCAATGACACCTCCCATCAGGGGTGAATAGCCAAAATTTATAAAGAAACTATACACCCCCCCTAAAAATCATTAAAGAATGACCAGAGGATTTGAATAGACATTTCTTGAAGAGCATATACACGTGGCCAACAGACATATCACAGAGAAATGCAAATTAAAACCACAATGAGAGATTTCACCTCACACTTGTAAGAATGACTATCATGAATCAATCACAAACAAGTGCTCCCAAGAATGTGGAGAAAAGGAAATGCTTGTGCATTGTTGGGGGGATCGCATATTGGTGCAGCCACTGGAAAACAGTATGGAGGTGTCTCAAAAAATTAAAAAGAGAACTACCTTGTCACCCAGAACTTTCACTTCTAGATATTTATAAGTAGAAATATAGAAAAATACTTTGAAGAAACATGTACATGTGTATGATCACTGCAAGTTTACTTGTAATAGCCAAGATATGAAGGCAACTTGGGTGTCTATCAATGGATGCATGGATAAAGAAGAGGTGGTACATACATAAATAGAGTAATACTCAGCTATAAAAATGAATAAAATCTTGCTATCTGCAGTAACATGGATGGACCTAGAGGGTACTGTGCTGAGTGGAGTAAGCCATATAGAGAAAGACAAATATCTACGATGTCACTGATTAGTGGAATTTAAAAAACAAAGACAAAAACAAGATTAAAAATGGACTCAGATACAGAGAAGAAACTGATGGTAGTCAGATGGGAGAGGGGTTGAGGGATTGGTAAAAAGGGTGAAGGGTTTAAGAAGTACAAATTGGAAGTTACAAAGTAATCACAGAAATGGAAAGTATAGCATGATGTATTTAGTCAACAATATGGTGATAATTATATATCATGCCAGGGGTGTACTAGATTTATCAGCAGAATCACTTCATAAGTGATATAAATGTCTAACCACTATGCTGTACACCTGAAACTAATATAAAATAATATTGAATGTCAACTGTAATTGGAAAAAAGAATTCCTACAATTCAATAAAGATAAATAACCCATTTAAAAGATAGGCAAAAGATCTGAATAAACATTTAACCCTAAGAAGATATACAAATGGCTAATAAATGAAAATTTGTTTAAATTTCCAAAAGAAGTTTTATCTTAGATTTAAGAATCAATTAAGAGAATTGGAGGACATAAGAATAATTGGTGGTGAGTCTTCAGTATCAACAACAAAGTAATTGATTCAAATGAAATTATATAGCAACTTGCACAGTATTTTCATTTTCCTTAACTGCAGAATATTATTCAAACTTTTAACAATTTCTTAAATTCTTCTTGAAATTACTGTTATTTTTTAAGAATGGAGGACTCAACCTGAGAAAGACATCTAAACGAAGAGCAAGAGTTCCAGCTGTCCTGCTGAATTGGTTCTTCCCTATTTTAATCATTCTTAGCTCTTTTTGGAAAATGCACTTTCTTTGCCTGATGGGATGCATCTCACCCACTACAGAAATGAACAAATGGCCCAGAACAGCCAATCTGATACCCTTTAATGTCCAATTCTTTGTATCCAGCAAGTGGTCCATGTGTGAAAATTCTAACCCAAGCAGAGCCAATCTTTTAGGAAATGACATTAGCTCTTGAAGAGAGACTCCATCTCTTTCTTTCCCAAAATCTTAAAAAAAATTAAAAAGGAACAAAACCTTTTCTAAAAAGACCATTTAAACCTGGAATATCTATGGAGCACATTTGCCACTATGTGGAAAATTTTATCTGCAAATAAGGCCAAACATAAAAGCAGAATTGATCCAGCCATGCCTAAAGCCTTTTATTAACTCAGTTAAATAAACCACCAAACTCTATCTTTTGTGTACATCAAAAACAAACAAACAAACAAAAAATAGAAACAGACTTATATGTACTATCAGAGATTAAGCTCTAAGTTTAGGGCCAAATCCCTGGGAAGTCCCTCAAGACAAGATTTGGCATCTGTATGCTTCTCACACAAGCCTTATGCCATGTTCTCTCTGCTCATTCTTCTCCAGCTTCCCTGACTTTCTTGCTGACCTCATATCCCTCAGGCCATAGGCCTTTGCTCATGCTCTTCCCTCCAGGCCCCATCCTACCAATCATGCCTGCCCACCCCTTAGATCTCAGCTCATGGGTGGCTTCCTTGGGGAAGACTTCTTGATCTCATAGTCCACATAACAACCCCTTCCTCAGAGCACCCCAGCATCTCCCCTTCACAGCTCACAAGTGCAAGTGTGTGTGTGTCTGTGTATATGTGTGCACATGCACATATTTGATTCATTCTCATTTCCTCTGTAGACTGTAAGCTCCTTAAGAAAATGATTATCTTTCAGTTGATGTTGCATTTGCACTGGTACCACCAGCCCTGGTATAAAGTAGATGCTCAATAACTACTTGTTATTGGAATAAATGTCAAATAGTAATTTTCAAATGTATATTTGAGATTTTTATTTTTTGGAGTGGGGCAAAATATTGCTAAAAGTAGAAAGTTACCAACATAATTCTTGCTGAATCAAGAGGACCTCAAACTTCTTCCTAGCTCAGCACACTAGCTTGGTCTTCATGAGACATGGTCCTAGATCTTAAATTTTGGGGGCCTGAAGATTGGCAGGGGTTTTGGTGAAGGAGAAAGAGAAACATACAATAGCAAAAATTTTAAATTTTGATTAAGGGCTGAAGCAACAACATACTCACATCCACCCTCCTATAATTTCATAAAAGAAAGACCATCTTAATACCTAAAGAATAAGAACATAACTTAAAAGAAAATCTTAGTCCTTCTCAGGCAGGGACCATTAGTGTCCTTCCACTGACATTAAAAACTGCCACTAGTGCATGGATTTGAAACTTGTCTCCAATACTTCCTAGCTGTGTAGCCTTGGTTGAACACCTTCACCTTTCTGCCTCCTTCTTGGCATCCTTGTGATTACTAAATGATTTAACTTGTATGAAGTGCTTAGCACACTACAGTGATGAATGTAATTATCATCCTTCTCATTCACTGAACAGTGCCACCTAGCCGCTCTTTATCCCAGAGTATGGATGAGCCAATTCTGAGAAGCATTAATATGGCATCCACAGGCAGAGCTTGGGGGCCTTTTGTAATGGCCAAGACTGAAACAGAAGCAGAAAGAAATGTGATAAATAGTCATAAACTCATTTAAATCTCAGGTTAGTCCATCTTCCTGAAAATAAAGTTTGTTCCTCAGAAGCTACTGTCCAAGCTGTGACCAATAGAATAGGACAGAAAATAAAAATTTTCTGCCTGCTGCTGCCAATCATAGGGGATGCTTTATTTGGAGTGTGGGGCGGGGGGGACACTCTCTTCACTGTAGCTGACAGGACAGTGGGGCCTTGGCAGTGTCACCCTTGAAGTGGAGACTGGGTGTAAGGTGCTGTCTTGATTTCCTGTGAGGTTTGAAGAATGAAAACATTTCATCAAAGCAAATGTAGAAGCCTTCTTGTGCAAGTCACAAAACAGGAACAAATCTAAGTTCTGTGCTCTCACTGATTAGGGTCTGGCACTTTTGAAGCCATTAGTCATTGGAAACAGCCCTCTGTCCTCAGCAAAGTCCTTGTAGGAGAGCCTGTGAGATCTGAAAGCAGACATGAGCATTGTCTCTTTTTATAGTTCTTCCCCAGTGTGAGAGATTGACATCAATTTTTTTAAAATTATTGTCTCTGCTTTCAGACTTCCATTTAGCCTGTGAACTTGGGAAGGAACCTCAGCAAAAAAACGAAGAAGGTTGGCTCTGAGAGCAGGTAGGTTTCTGTTTAAATCCTGGTTCTAACACTTTCTACCTGTGTGACCCTGGGCAAGGCACTGTCTGCTTGAACTTGTTTATGCATCAGTAAACTAGCAATGATAATAGGATAACTATCAGAGATTTGATATGAGACATGTGTGGGCTAATTCATCCCACAATCTTAGATGCCTATAGAGGCCACACAGGCGTTGTGAATGAGAGAAATGAATCAAGCGTAGGATAGCAGGGAGCAGTGGAAATTGTAAAACAGACTGCAAATCCCATGTAATGGGAATAGCTATTGGTCAGCATCATCTGATCTAGGGCGTTACAGGCAACTTCAAAAATCACAGAATCTGGGTTGTTTTTCTCAAGTCTGTGCTGGGCTTTGGCACTGTTGGGCTTAGAAGACCTGAGAGAAAGTTATTTTTGTTTTTTTTTGTTGTTGTTGCTTTTTTTTTTTAAGCAGTGAAGTGTGGTACAATAAAATGCAGATCCAGTGCTGCCAGTTTTTTTTTTTTTTTTTTTTTTTTGAGTGTTTAAGAGAAACAAGAAATCAGTTCCATTTTTCAATGCTGGTAATTAAACATTTTAAAAACAATACACCATGATCAAGTCAGAACACTGTCTTGCCTGTGTGACCTTGGGCAAATGTCTTAACATTTCTGGGCTTCTGTTTCCCCATAAAGAATGAAGATAAGAACACACCCAGATCCTAATCTTAGCAATTCATTAAGTTACTTCATTTAATATTTCCCATGTCATAGTAAGGGAAGTGTAACTGTTATCCCTCATTTACCTGATGAGAAAACAGAGGAACAACAAAGCTAATTAACTTGCCCAGAATCCCTAAGCTAGCAAGTTGCAGGGCCATTTTTAGGCTTTAGATTAGAATAAAATAATGCATGCAAAGTGGTCAATGAATTTTAGTTATTATTGGGTTATTGCCATTATTATTACTATTAACAGAAATAATTCAAGGTCAGTTCTCACTCTTAATCCAATGGCCAAAGTAAGCAGTTAGACATTGATCTGTTAGACAAAGACCAGATCCAGCTCTAAACAATGTGGTATGTATTTTTGCAGACAGCATTTAGATTAACAATTCTTTTTTATATAGACATTGAGCAACTCTGCCATTGAGTTGCCTGGGATGATACTTAGATAATCAATAGATTCTCATCTTGGGGTGGCCAAGCCAATCATTAACAAAGCCAATAATTACAGCTCATATTATTCCGAAATCAATACAGATTTGCTCCTCATTGAGTGGGCTGTAAAGCATGGATGACAGGCAGTCCCCAAAAGTGGTTGACATAGGAGTGGAGAGCTTGTGAGGGCCTGAAGCAGGCCAGCTATTAAGAGGAGAGACAGGGAAGCTGTTGAAGAAAGCCACCAACTATAGTCACCAGTCAGAGCTGGTAATAGTTCCCATTGGGACCTGCTTAGGACAGTCTTATTGAGATAGTATATTTGATTAGCAGTGAGGTTTGTTAGAGAACAAGTTTGGGAGTTGGGTAGAACTAAATTTGTATTTCCACTGATCAAATTTCAACCTATGGTACAATGGGGAATTGGACTCCATTTCTTGTTACTAGATTTTCTTACCTGTTTTTTGGGAGAATAACTTGAACTTATTGCTCAGATAAAGATGAAATGAGTCTACATTTAAAACCATGTTTCATTGAAACATGGAGCCATCAAGTTCAATAGTTAAGGAGCTATGTAGTCAGGTGACCCTGGGGTTAAATTCTGATTCTTTTCACCCTCAAGCTGAGTATCCTTGGGTAAGTCACTAACCACTTGGAGCCTTAGTTTCTTTAGACTAAACTAATAATAGAATCCCCTGTCCACCATAGTTGTGATCATTATGTTATATAATGCAAATTAAAAAAATTGGCACCATGCACAGAGTGTGAGCCCAGCAATAAGAGGGCATGATTTTTGTCCATCTGATTCTGATCCATCCCAAGCTGGGCACACAAGAGCATCTCAGTGAACCTTGGCTCAGGTGCACAATGGATCACATGTGTTCTTCAGAAAACAGATAAAACATCCTCAAACTGGGTAAAATTGAGAAAAGTTTAATTAAAAATTATTAACACTAAATTACATTTAAATAATATAGTAGCCAGTAAAATTATATATACGTTTACTATTTAGAAGTGTGTGGATGGGACATTATAATACCAACATGGGATAATACCATAAGACAGGGCTATGCCAATGAAAAGCCATTACCACCTTGAAATAGTCAAGGTGATTATTTCAGCACTTCTCTCCCTGAGTTATGTGATCTCCTAGGGCCTCCTACTAACATATATGTAAAGAACATCCTTGCTCCATTTATTAGGATGTGACCATGTGACTTGTTTAGGGCCATAGAACATGAAGCAGAAAGTGATGTGAGCTGAGGCTAAAAATGTATTTGCATGGCTTAGCTGACCCTCTTGTGTGACTGTTCCAAGGATCTGACAGAATCAGAAAAAGAGGACTCATGAAGCAGATTAGAACCCAATTCTCACCCCGAATCAAAACCAGCTGAGCCCAAGAGTGTCAAAGCTGACCTTCAGGTCCATGATCAGAAATCTAAATGTTTGCTTCTGTAGCCACTGAGATTTTGAGATTATTTTATGATGTGGTAAAAGAGAGTAACACCTACCATTTGGTTAGGAGAAGGGCAGAGAGAGGCAGTTACTGGACTGGGTTGCCTGACAGGAGCTGTGATGTCAGTGAGGCTCACCTATACACTCTTCCCTCCCTTCTATCTCCTGATGGTGCCTTTCATTGTTCAAATTCAAGTACAAGTGGAGAGCGCGGGATCCACTCATAAAACCACTAAGCATCAGTGTCATGGCAAAGCACATGGTGGAGAAGGTGGACAATAAATATGGGCAGGAAAGTGAGAGTGATCCAGCACAAGTAAGGACAAAAGAGTGTATGTGGGGCTCTTGGATTAACAAAGTGCTGTGTTAGGGCTTTGCACAGAAGTCCCCTCTACCTATAGCTCTTCTGGCATTTTCTTTCCAACGCTTTCTTGGTTTTCTATTTTTATGGTTGGTAATTAGAAACATTCTCTGGGATCTGAAACTCAGGGGATTTAGCCAGCAGGGCCTCCTTGAATAATCCAATAATTATTTCAAAATTTTTCTTCCCCAATTCATCAGCCAAAGAAAAGTTATTCCCAAGATTATTATGGTTGAAAGATTCATAGACCATCTTTCTTTAATCTGCTGTTTCCTAATTATTGTCTTTCTCAAAACCATGTGTTCCAAGGTATTGTTCACAAGGTCCAGCTCTATATTGTCTTCTCCAAGCTTCTTGCTATTCAAGAGACCTGGGGTCTTCTTCTCCTTGGGCAAGAACAGTTTGCCACACACATGCAGAGCAAGAGTTTTGTAGTCAAAGTGATTGCAAGGCCCAATTTGTGCTCTTAAGAGCTGGGTGACTTTAAACAGGCAGCTTCAATTCCTGAAGCAATGGAAATAATATCAGCATCAGGCCTTAGGACCACTGTGAGAATTAAATGGGATCTATATTGATGCCTTTAGCACAGTGCTTTGTTAATGTTCAGTGCACTATTATGGTTATTGCACACTTCCTAAATGACATCAGGGTACAGACTGACTCTGGAATGGGTACAGAATGCTCTCTTTTGTGCCACAGCACCTGGCCACCGTTCCTGGCATTGGGAAGACTATGCACAATTCTTCTGTCATTGACATTCTGCCAGCTCTTGGAAAAGCAAAAATACTCTACTTTCTAGGCAGGTAGAAACTGTTGCAACCCTCAGCATTCCCAGGATCTGAGTTGCACCTAACAGGAAACTTCTCTTAGGATCACCTTGTTAATCTGGTGCCATCTACCCATTAAGCAGCCATTTAGCTCACTCTATTCTAGAGAAACAGGTCTGTGTGGTATCCTGAGATTTGTGAATTCTTAAATTTGAATATATAAGTACTTTTATGGGTATCAATTCAGTGACTAATTTAGGCCAGAGTGAATCTTTTAGATAAATGATATGTACAATATACAGTGATGGCAAAGGAAGAACAGAAAATGTTCTGGAAGCTATGATTCTTAAACAGGAGAGATATTATTGTGTACTTCTATGCAACAATCTCACACCCACCCCAATTCACCACAACTCAGACACACACTCATCTCCTCACTCATCACCCACTACATATCCTACCTAATATATGTAACCCTTGTATAATATGGCACTTCTATAACACAGTTTTGCTCTAAAGTGGTTCAAGAATTGGGGAAAACCCTTGTACAACCCAGGATCCTAGAACACAGTTTCACTCTAATAAAGTTTGAGAAGTAGAGAAATCCCTGAAAAACATGGAGCATAATAAGAGATTTTAAGAGCAAATTTGGTGGAAACGACATCTGGAATATGCCAAGATAATTCAGGGGATGACAGCACAGGTAAAAACAAAGAAGGTAAACACTTTACTCTAAAAAGCATAAAGAAAAACCTAGACTTAACTGAATGGTTGGAGCTATAGTTCCTAAATGAAGAGCCTTCTACTGAAAGAAGCACAAAGTTTAAGAGAGAACTTGACAAGAGCTTAGCACCATATAATAAAATTTATAAAGACCTCTCAGCTAAAAGCAAGCAATCTAAAATAACAGATTTTTTGCAAGAAGTACAGAATAGAAGTCAAGATTATGCTGAAGAAAGTTCAGAAGATGAAGATAGCTTGTGAAAAAGAAAACAACCTCGGTTAATGGTGCTTAGTAGTGATAACTAATTAAACATTACATAATACATATTAATATGTTATACTTTGGGTGAAAATGGCTTTAATAAAGATATTTCTCTTAATTATAAAAGTATAATAGTATATATATTTTTAAATTTTTGGAACCTAATGCCCTGTTCTGTACTAGTTCTTTGCTTCATATAACATGTATTGGCATAACACAGCATTTTTAGGAACCTAACAATGGTGTTATATGGGGGTTACCTGTACCTACCCAATTCTTCATCTACCCATTTCTCCCACCCATTTTTCTTCAAACCCACCCATCTACCACATTCATCCTGTAACCCATTATCCATTCATCTACTCGTTCATCCATCTATCCATTCATCCATCCATCCATCCATCCACCACTCACCCTATCCATCTATTTAGCAAACATTTATTAATTACCCTCTATGTGCCAGAACTTGTATTATCTACCAGACAGACATATGATTAAGATGTGGCTCCTTTTCCTAAGAACCTCTCTATCCAGTGTACCTTACACTATAATATAAAAAAGACAAAACTCAACTAAGTTTTAATAAAATTTATCATATAGGAAGCAGGATCTTGAAGTAACTATGTACATAAGGTTCTGGAGCCAGACCAACTTGACTTTGATCTGGGCTCTTCACTTGTTAGATGAATGTCCTCATACAAACTATGACACTTCATTAAGCCTCTGTTCCCTCATCTCTTAAGAAGAAATAATAACAGCATCTGCTTTAGAGGATCATGGTGAACACTAAACAAGTTAATGTCAAGTTAACATGTTGTGAGAAGGTCACATAGCAAAGAGCTGGAGATGTCCTCTCAGAACCGAAAGTAGCCTAAGCAAACAAGCAGCAAGATAGCGGAAACCTCAACCACAACTGCAAGGAACTGAATTCTTCCAAGAATGATATGAGCATGGAAGGAAACTCTGAACCCCAGAACAGAGCCCACTGACACTCTGATGTAGCATTTTGAGACCCCATGGAGAAGACACAGCTGACCTGGACCTGAACTACTAATGCATGGAACCCAGGATGTACTGCCTATTATTTTAAGCTGATAAATTCAAGGTAATTTGTGAGGTGGTACTAGGTAACTAAGACATTAAGTAAATTGCCCAAGGTTACATAGCTCCTCAATGATAGAGCCAGAGTTAGAGTAAGAGCCAATCCTTATACTTATGGAAAGATCATCAGCCAGAGGGCTTAAAATGCCAATAATTTTCTGATTAGCTTTCAATTGACTGAAAAATTCAATTCATCAGAATCTTTAATTCCTTACAATTAATAAGGGACTTTCTAAATCTAAAACCAAATTTTCCATGACAATTAGTGCAAATACAATGGATTCCCTGATGCTGCCAGAGAAATGTAGTGGTTGTAGAGTTGGGAGAAAAAGAAAAGTCCTATTTTATGCATTACAAAAGGTCTGATTCAGACAGCCAAGTGTTTTCATTCTGAAAATTTGATGGTTTTGCTTATGGAGCAGCAGCTATCTGACTTTATGCCTCTGCTCTGTTTATCCCCAGTGGACTTCATGGGCTGAAAAAATTCCATCTTTGGATATATGCTTTGGTCCTTTTAAAGAGAAAGAACAATTTTGGGGTAGGGGTGGGTCTGTTGATCAAATCACCACCACCACTATCAAAATAACAATAGCAGCTCACAGCCATTCAGAACTTTCTAGAGCCTGACACAAAGTCCTGTGGACTCCCCAGGCACACTCATAATAGGTACCCTTTATATTATGGTTCCTAATTATTTTTTCATCATCTATTTATTGGAGGTCAGGGAAAACATATTTCTATTAATAAAATGACATGCTTTTTTCAAACTCAGAATGTGGATTACATACTTCACCCAAACACAGTAGGAATAGAGAGAGAAAGTCACATCTACTCATTCACATCGTGGGCCACCACAGAATCAACAACTTGAAAAACATCGGGAAAAATATTCCCTCCTCTTCTCTATTCCATTTCCTCACTTCACTTTAGTTTGCAACTTCTGGAGACATATTGAAGGGAACAACATTTGGATCAATGGCTACATGTCATTTCCAGGAAAGAGCTCCATGCTATGCACCAGTGCAGTGCAAACATCTTCAACTGGCCAGAGTTGATGTGGGTGACCAGAGTTTGTCAAACTTGTGTTTCTGTTTCTTGGGTGTCAGTCTGCTTGAGAGAGCATCTGACCATCTTAGAAGTGTGTGTGAACCTGAAGTAAAGTCCAAGGGGGCTTTGGCATCCCCTGGCTGGCTGGCTTGCCCCTTAACATTGTCCATCTGAACACTTTGAACCATCTCATCTTTTCCTCTCTATTCCTTTGTAAGGGAGGTACTATTATTAGCCTCATTATCTTGATGATGACACTGAGGCTTAGAGAGGTGAACAGATTTGACCAAGCTGAGATAGAGCTCAGATTTAAATCCAGTACATATGGCCATTGGAACCTGTGCTGTATTCATCATGTTAAATGTTCAACAGTAGTATTCAATAGTTTGTAGGTGTGCATTTGTTGTTGTTGAGGGGCGATTACATCTAGGGTGAGCCCCCAGCATATCCAGTATGAAAGTAAAAATGAATTGTTTGTTGGGAGAAGCACTGTGGGGAAATGGCATAGGAGGTGACACTCACCTAGCATATGACCTATGTGAGACTTGCTGTGAATAGAAGAACCTCAGTGGGAAATTACACACAGTCTCTACTCTCACTGAGTTTTAACTGTGATATAAATTTAAAAGAAATAAACAAGATAACCAAAAAATAAAATAGTTTCAAGTATATCTTATAAGTGTGAAAAAACATGTGCCTTGGGATAGTATTGGTGCATGGATTCACAGACATTAATAAAACAATGTACATACCAGACACAGACCTAAAAGCACACAGAATTTAAATTTAAGATTAAAATAATACTGCAAAAAGTTGAAAAAGTTTTCAATTAATAGTACTAATAAAATTAGGCAGTCATTTAGGAAAAAAATAGCACTCTCTCTCTTTGTCTCTTTCACACACACACACACACACACACACACACGCAGCTTGACCAAGAATGAAAGAAAACCGTAACAATTATAGAAGTAAAATATTTTTTGAAAAAAATCCATTATTAAAATAAAAGAAACCAGCCATACGCACCAAAAAGCACAATAAATAGGCTGTCTGGAAAACATCCAGCCATGTAAAATGAAAAATAGAGGCATTAATGGTAGGATTTTTTTTTAGACAGTCCTTGTATTTCTCATAGAAAACACTGTAAAGCAATCAAGTGAATACTATGAACCCAAGAAGGAACACAAGGGCTCTTAGTCCTGCCAGGTGTCATTACCTCATCCAGACAGACAGGGACATCAGCCTCCATGGAGAGGAGCCTTCTTCCTCCACACCTGCCTGGACATGGGGTACCATGCCTCCTAGATCCTCCCCTAGGGGGAGAAAAGGCCCCTGAAGACCCAGTGAAGAGAAAGCATAGCAAATAGTGAGGAGAGAGGCTAAGAGAGAAAACTACTCCATCAGAGTGACAGGGGATCCACCACAGCAGCAGTGAAGGTGACAGGAAGGAGTGAGCTTGACCCAGGAGCCAGCCCATTATCACTGGACAGAACTAAACATGGTGGGGATGGACCACAGTGGGAAGGATCAAAGAATGAGCCAGAGGTTGACAGAGGAAGGAGACAGGGTGAGATGAAGTGCTGAGCCTAATAAGAGAATGGGGAAAAAGAGATTAATGAAGGGTAAGGTTGGAGAAAAAGAAGTATGAAGCTAATGACTGAGAAGTGTGGGTTGAAGACTGACATGAAGAAGTATCCATTTATTGGTCTGGAAGGAGCAGAAAGAATGAAGAAGTGGTAGAGAGGAGGGAAGAGCAAAGACAGATTGTGAGTGAACAGGAGCTGGAGGTCAGCCTTGTCAGAAGTTAGGATGTGGGATGAAAAGAGACAACCTTGAATCTAGTCTGACAAAGATGTCACTGATGGAGAATCAGAGAGACTGTTGGAGAGTCATGGGAAGAGATGGAAAATATGAGTATGGGGTGTTGAGCTTCCAGCCAATGGTTACTGACAGTGTGCATGGCCTATAGATTTGGGATGTCTTGGGCTGCCCTTGGCTTAATTTTCACTATTTTCCCAGGTCTTCCATATATGCCATTAGCCCCACTGCATTACTGCCACTACAGCCTGAAGTTCCCACACCAGGCCAGCCCTCAGAAACAGAGTGGTCCCAGCCTTGGACAACACACCTTATGCCACATTGAAGGTGACAGACCCTTCCCCAATCATTTGAACAGGTCTATTTAAATGACAGAATGTTGACATTCACTCACATGTTATTCTCAAGATGGACACTTACAGGAAACCTGCTTTGTGTATTATAATGCAGCTGGACTGTGACTTTAATGTGTATCACAATCTCCTAGAATGTTTGTTGATTCCAGAGTCTTGGCACCAGAGGTTTTCATTCAATAGAGCTGGGGGAAGGGAAAAAAATGGACACTAAGCAGAGAATTCTTTTTTGTTAAGGCAATCAACACTAATTTTATTGGAAGATGCAAGATGGTAGCAAAAACAGCTTTGCCTGCTGACCTGAATTCAGGTGTTATTAAAGTAGTGTACTAGATGACAGTAGAGAATAACTTTTCTGGTAGACTTCAACTCTAAAGTTATACTCAAGATCTACACTAGATGACAGAAAAGATAAGTGTTTGCAGGTGACCTGCACTCAGGTGTTAATCAAAAGATACACAGTTTACCAGAGTGGATAATTTTTCTGGAAATAACCATTCTGGGGTTATGCCCCCAATGTATAGTAGAGGGCAGCAAAGAATAGCTTTCCAGGTAATCTACACACAGCAGTTATTTTCTCCATGAAAACAAGACGGCTGCAGAATGTTTCCTGATAAAATGTTCTTAGTTGTTATTCCCAAGGTGCACACAAAATTATAGCAACTAATAAATTGTTTAGTATCCTCCACACTAGTATTATTCCCAAAATGCACATGAAATGGCAGCATAGAATAATTCTTTCTGGTGATCTAAACTCAAGTGTTAACCTCCATATGCATATAGGATGACAGCAGAAAAGACTGTTTCCTGGTCACTTGCTATCCATCATTATTCCAAAGATGCACATGATGGGAGCAGAGAAGAGCTTTTCCTGCTGTCACTCAGGTGTTATAACCAAACTACACACTAGATGGCAGCAGAGAATAACTTTATTTAAAGACTGGCGTGTTTTTCCCAAGACAGGCATTTGTGTATCACTAGAAACTAACATTTCATTGTACCATTCATTGTGGTGTAATTCCAAAAATGCACACTGAATGGATGGCAGCACAGAACATTTGAATGACCTGCACATAGATGTCATTCCAAAGGTGCAAAAATGATGATTTGTGTGTGTGAATAACTTTCCTAGTGACTTCTACTCTGGTATAATTCTATGAATGCACAAGAGGTGGCAGCAGGAATGACTTTTTTTTTTTTTTTAGTCTGCACAGAAGTGTTATTTTGAAGATACACACTACATGGCAGCAGAGTATAACATTTCCTGGTGCCCTCCATTCAGGCATATTCCCCAAAAGCACACAAAATGGCAGCAAAGAATAGCTCTTCCAGGTTACTTGCTCACAGGTATGATTTTTTACATGGACACAAAATGGCATCAGATAGTGTTTCCCTGGAATAACACAAAATATACACTAGATGACAGAAGAATAATTATTTTCTGGGAAGCCATACCTCTGGTGTTATGTCCAAAATGGCAGAAGAAAATAAGTTTTCCTGGTGAAATCCACTGTGAAGTTATTCCAAAGATGCAGACTATGTGGGAGCAGAGAAAGTGATTCCCAATGACTCGGACACAAGTGTTACTCCAAAAATGCACACTAGGTGAAAGCAGGGAATAATCTTTCATGATTACTCTACTTTGAGTTTATACTAAATTGCACACAAATGGCAACAGACTAGAGTGTTTTCTGGTTATTTACACTCAAATGTTCAAAAGATGCACACCTTAAATTGACAGATATTAATAATTTTTCTGGTAACAACCATTCTGGTATTATTCTCCAAGTGCACACTAGAAGGTAGTACAGTAGATTTCCAGGTGACCCGGACACAGGTGTTATTTTCTACATGAACACAAGATGGCAGCAGAAAAAAAATGTTTCCCAGTGAAGTGTTGTTATTCCCAAGGTGCACACTAGATAACAGAAATGAATACTTTTTATTTTATTTTTTTGGTATCCTCCACTCTGCTGTTACTCCCAAAATGAACACTAGAACAGATAGTGTTCCTGCCTTATACTCATGTTACTTAAAAAATGAACGCTAGACAGCAGAGAACACTCTCCTGATGACCCCCATTCTGATGTTATTTCCAAGATAAAGAGAAACTTTCTTGTTGACCTCCACTCAGGTATTATTCCCAAGATACACAAGTTGGCATTAGAGAATAACTTTCCTTGATTACCTCCACTTGAATGTTATTCCCAAGATGCACACTACATGACAACAGAGAACAGCATTTCCCAGCCTACCCACATTACAATGAGAATGCAGACCCCTGGTACTGAGCTCTCTTTGAATAAATCCTATTATAGGCCTTTTACACCCCATCTTACCTATTGTTCCCATCTGCCAGGTAAAGCAGGGATGAGTATTATGTCCTTTTTGCAGGTATTTAAACTGAATACTGATTCTAACACAGTTTTGAAAAGAGAACCAAGGCTTAAAAATGCCAGTAATCCAAATAGTCCTTTAAGTATTGGGTTGAATTTTGGTCACTCTATTTAAAGGGTATCTACATGTAATTGAATGATCCAGCTTGCCATGCACTCACTTTGGCTGGTTTTCAGTGAGACTGGGGCAGGCAGCTGGCGTTTGGGACAGGTGGGTAGGGAGGAGGTGGCCTGGCCCTTCACAGGAGTACAACAGTACCAGATCCCTATGACAATGAGTTTCCATTTTTGTGCGCTGTCTATCCCTTGGGACTTCTAAAATATGTTCACCTTCAGTCAAGAGTAGTGCTCTGCTTCTTCCCATGTTCCCTTCCTCTGATATCTAAAAGCTTTCTGGCTGCTCAGAATGAAGTCTGGGGTGACAGATTCCTTCTAGGTGATTGCCTGAACCCCAGATAGGCAGAGCTGACTGCAGTCCCCTCTATTTGTTAGGTGCAAGTTAATAAGAAGAAATACAAACTCAGTTTCCTCATCTGTCAGATGCGGAAAAAAACGTGGTGACTGAGAGGTCAGTGAGGTGCTACATGTCAGATCCTGCCCACCACATGATTGACACTCACTCTCCCTCCCTAGTCCCTTCTCAGTTCTTTCTCTACCTTCCACGGGTCAGATAAACCAAGAATATAGCAAATAGTCTCCTTGTAGCAAAATGACCTCTCCCATTAAGGTCTAAATAGCCAAGAACTCCTAAATGCTAACTCTGGCATCTATGCTAGATTTAGCCTCATGATAGCATTAACTACAGTCCCTCTCTGGTCTGCATACCTCTGCTCCTCTTCAAACTGATGGTCCCTGCCTAAGATCAGGCCAGCATCACCTCTCACCATCTTTTCACTGGTCTCCATTCTTCCGTTCTCCCTCTGTACAGTACAACCTCCACATTGTGACCAACTTGATATTTCTAAGTTAGAGATCTACTCTTCTCACTTTTTGTACATAGAACTACCAATAGCTTTTCCCCAGGATAGAGAATAAAGTCTCTATCATAAGTACAGAGATGATACTTTTTATCAGGCCAGTTTCTTTCCTGGTTTCATTTCCTATCATACCATCCCAATTAAGTCACCAGGTATCCCAGCTGTCAGCATTAACCTGTCATTGAGGGCATTAACAGATAGAGGTGCCACCACTGAGACTGACTCTGAACATGAGAACTCAAATAGAATGTAGGCTTTAGTAAATAATAATATATCAATACTTGTTCATTAATTCTAAAAATTTTGTAAAAAAACTAGAAATGAGACACTCATAGTGGAATAAGAGAATCCTAATGAATCAAATTATAAATCTGGAGGAAATGTGCAATTTTCTAGTAAAAATACACATTAGCAAAATGGACCCTAAAATAAGAAAAACACAAACAGATCAATTAGCCATTCAGACTTCATTCCTGATTGGTTCTCCTTTCATTGTCCTGGGGTTACAAGAACTTTTCCCTCTGCCAGTTTTCCCCTCATTGTTCCTTCTCTGGGGGCAGGGAAGTAACAAGGTCAGAGCTGTACAGCACCTCTCCTAACACCTGACCACACCCAGTGTCCTCATGTTCCCCAGAAATGTCCTGTCCAGTGAGGAAACTATGCAGATTGATTGTTAGGGGTTATTGATTCTGCTGTGTCAGTTATGTCTCTTTTGATTGCAAAGAACTGGACACAATTACTGAAGTAAAATAAATTAATAATTTTAAATGATAGAAATAAATTAATACTTGCAGGAGTCAAATTCAAGAATAAATTTGAATCAGTGGGTCCAGGTTATCACACTTTTGCCGGGTGACCTTATCCCTCTTAAGCAGCCCTCCTTCCTTCTAAGTGCCTCTGGGAGCCCCCATCAGAGGCACAGACTCTCTCCATGTATGAGAGACTCCAGCCACTCCAAACTGACCCCACTCACTATCTATTCTAATGTGAAGGGTTTTTCTTTCCATTGGGTCTGTGAATTCATGGCTTTAAATTTCTTTGGCTTTGCTTGGGTTATGTTCTCATTCTTGAACACATTAGAGTATCCAGGGGATGTTCATGGGGTCAGATGACATGGAGTCAGCTCTCTGGAAGTGTTTGGAGTGGTAGCAGGTGGAGGAGTTCCACGAAGAAAGCTGAGGTGCTGGACTTGGCCCTGAGGACAGACACTGGTTCCAGCAAAGCAGCACATTCAACATCACTGATGGTCCCACTGCCCACATGCAGGTTTTAAAGCCCACAGAAGTGAGGGGTTCACAGTGTCTCAGACAGCCAAACGGTGGGAACAGAAGCCCATGGAAGTAAGGATTCAAAGGGTCACTGATGGCAGAGTTTTGGGATCTGAAGCCCATGGAAGGTAGGGTTCACAGGGTTGGGGCTGCAGCCACCCGCCCACTGCTATTGCTGTCCTCCCACAATGGCAAACATCTCTTTTGTTTGTTAAAAAAGCACCACTGCTGTTGGAAAACTCCCCACTCCTGCCTTGGCCACCAAGTCTTCCCATCTCAGAAACTGTCCCAGAATACTGTATGAGCCCTCCAAAGATATACTGATCTTATTTTTGTCCCTAAGAGGTGGGAGCTTAGGAGTTATGCCTGCCTAAGCACATTGATTGGCCATTTCCTAACATCGAAGTGGCTCATTTTCCAGTCTTCTTTCTCTTTTAAAAAGAGCAGAGAAAAAGGTAAGGAATTTCTGGCTTGATGAAGGAATGGAAGCCTCAAGGATTGTTCCACACCATAAAATTAACAGTTGGCCAGCTTTCTGGAGGGCATAAGACCTGGACACATGTGGTTCTCCACGTCCATGTGGACTCAGTGTGAAACCTGTTGGAAGAGGCGGTTGCTCCCATACCTTTGATTTTTAACAAGTAAAAATATCAGAGGTTTCTTATAAGAGGAAAGACAAAGGACTGCAGGGCCAGTCTTCTGTGTGGTTGTTATGGTCAGAACCACATTCAGTTTTTGCAGGTCTCTTACCTCTGTTGGTAGGCTGAGGTCATGAGGGAGAAGTGCTCATCTAACCACAGAAAAGATGGGAACTGAAACATCCCAGGTGGCTGTCTCTGTTGCTCACATAGCTGTTTAATTTCCCAGCACCATGGTAACCTCAGTAACTGACCATGGGGGCTCAAAAGGGCCCATGTTGCCATAAGTTAGAAATACACAGATGCCTCTCTGGGTTGTGAGAGTCCAAGGGCTGTCATGTGTGAGACGTTACTGTCTACTGCTGTCCACTCAGGTAAAATGAATTATCCAGTCAGCCTAAGGAGGGTCCCACCAGTCCACAGGAAGGTTACCTGGGGCTGGCAGGTCATTGTACCCAGTCCTGTATAATTCCACACATGTCTACTGATTGTCCTCATGTATCAAGGCTGAGCTGGAACTTTGGGTTGCCTAGGTAAAGTGGGCCCAGTACCATCCCTTTGCTGGTTGAAGGGTGGGTGGAAATATTGCATGACTCTGAAGCCCTCCACAACCCTGGACTGAAGTTCAGTGAAACTTGAAAGAGTGACTAGATTGAACATTTCTACCATCAAAATCCCAGACTAGGGGGCAAAAAAACAATCATCCACACAACCCCTGACTCCTAGATGACCCTGGGCAAATTCTGTCATCCTAGAAGCCTCAGAGAGATAAAAAGAAGATGGCAAAGTGGGTCAGTGAGGCTTAACCTTACCTCAACTCTAACCTAACCATATAATCCCCAAACCACTAACGTCAACCCTAACACGCTAACCACAACTTCAAACCCTGAGCTCTAAAAGCATTGACCCAATATCCCAAGACTTTTAACCTTGACCTCTAAATCTTAAACCCTGACACTGACTCTAATCCTACACATACCCTGAAACTAAATCTGACCATGACCTCACCAACTAAACTTGATGCTGACCCAGACGTAGACACTGAACATCACCCTATTCTTCTACCCCTGAACATAACTCTAATCCCTGATCCTAATCCCTGACCCTAAATCCTAACCTCTAACCCCCTGTTTGACATGACCATAATCCTAAAAAGTCAACATCATTTTAAAAATAAAATCTCAACATATTAGGTAAGATGAAATATACTTCCTCTGAATGTAGGGCATATATGACAAGGTCACAACAGATATCACACCCAAAAATGAACATTGGAAAATCTATCCTCTAAAATGTGGAATAAGACAATTGTCTACAATCTGACCACTTTTATTCAATGCATTACTGGAAGACCTAGCCAGACCAATTAGGCAAGAAAGAGAAATAAAGGACATACAAATTAGAAAGAAATAAGTAGAACTATCTCTGTTTGCAGATGATATAATCTCATATGTAAAAAATCCTGAAGATCCTACAAAACAACTGTTAGAACTAGTAAACATATTCAGTAAGTTTACAAAATATTAAATAAACAAAAATAATGGGCAATTTTATAGACTCACAAAGAATTGTCTTAAAAAGGAAACAATTTTCTTTATAACAATAAAATACTTAAAAATAAATTTAACTAAGGGATGAAAATATGTGTAAAGTGAAAACTATAAAATGTTGATGGAAGGGATTGAAAAAACATTAATAAATGGAAATATATACAGTGTTCATGGAATTATAAAATCAATACTATTAAAACTTCTACAAAAAACAAAAATACAAAACAATAGTCATGACAGTATTGACAAACAGCAAAGTTAAGTAACACCACACAATGGCAAAGCTGACTATAGGGCAACAAGTATTAAGAAAGTGAAATCATTAGTGAAAAAGTAGAAAAACATATACACAGAAGAGAAAGATGAAAAATAAACCCACATACTCACCTAATTTTTTTACAAAGAATCAAAGACAATAAAATAAAGGAAAGAGTAACTTCAAAAATGGTGCTGGAACAACTGGATTTCCACAGGGCGAAAAAATGAATCTAGACACAAACCTTACCGTCTTCACAAGGACTAACCCACAACAGATGAAAGAACTAACTCTATAATGTAAAATTCTATAACACTACAACACAATATAAGGAATTAGCTAAATGATCATGAATATGACATTGACTTTTTAGATAGAACACCAAAGGCACAAATGATGAAAGAAAGAGCCGATGATAATTTTATGAAACATAAAAATATCACTTGCTCTATAAAAGATAATGTAGGAGAATTGAGAAAACAAGTCTCAGACTAGGTAAACATTTGCAAAAGATAAATTGGGTAATGGGTAATGAATCTAAGTAGCCAAAGAATGCTTAAATTTCAACAATAAGGAAACATGCAACTTAATTAAAAAATGGGCCAAAGACCTTACAGACACCTTATCAAAGAAAATACAGACATGGCAGAAAGGCATATATCGTGATACTCCATATCATATTTCATCAAGGATATGCAAATGAAAACAATGAGGTACTGCCACAGACCTGTTAGAATGGCCATAATCTTGAAGAATGTCAATATCAAATTTTGGTGAGACTGAACCAACAAATCTGTCATTCCTTGTTGGTAAAAATAAAAAATGATGCAATCACATTGGAAGATTGTTCAGCAGTTTCTTACAAAAAAATATATTTCTACCATATAATCCAGCAACCACACACCTTGGTATTTACCCAAAACAGTTGAAAACATATGTCCACAAAAAACATATATGCAAACAAAAATGGATGTTTATACTAGCTTTATTTATAATTGCCAAAACTTGGAAGCTACTAAGATATTCATTCTTCAATTTTGAATGGAAACATAAAATGTGGTCCATTCATAAAATAGAATATTATTTATCACTAAAGAAAATGAATTCTGAAGCCATAAAAACACATGGAGGAAACTTAATGATACTAAGCAAAAGAAGTCAATCTGAAAAAGCCACACACTATATGATTTTCTGTACATGACTCTAGAAAAGGCAAAACTATGAAACAGCAAAAACATCACTGGTTCCCAGAGTTTGAAGGGAGTGATAAATAGGTGAAGAAGAGAGGGTTTTTAGGACAGTGAAAATACTATGATACTATGACAATGGATATATGTGATTACACATTTGTCCTAGTTTAGTGAATGTACAATGTCAATAGTAAATCCTAATGTACAGTATAGACTATGAGTGATTAAAATGGGTCAGTGTAAGTTCGCTGAATGTAAGAAATGTACCATTATGGAAGAAGATGTTGATATTGGAGAGAGTTATGCATGTGCGCAACTCTTGCTCTCAATTATGCTGTGAACCAAAACTTCTTTGAGAAAAATAAAAACTTAGAAAAGAATGTTTCTAAGAATGCTAATTGTATATGTGAATAAGTTCAGTGTTATTTTATACATTACATTACAATGCACAGAATACACTATAAGATTGGACAATTAATTTTTAGATCTCATTCTAGAAAAAGTGCTACATTCCTCATTGGTTAATATCACTAGGATGAGTTCAGTAATTAATTGTCCAAACTCATGTGTAATTTTATATGACAAATATATTCCTTCAGGTGACAAAATTTTGTTGCATCTGGGTACAATGGTCCCCTTATCTGTAGAACATATGTTCCAAGACTTCCAGTGAATGTCTAAAATCATGAATAGTATCATACTCTATGCATACTGTTTTTTTTCCTATACATACAAACATACCTTTTCACTTAAAGAAAGCATTTTACAGCTTCTCTCTGGCACATTTGAATTGCCAACATCTATAGTCTTGCACTTTGTTTATTTTTGTTTTTTGTTTTTAAGTATAATAAGAGTGACTTGAACAGAAGTAATGTGTTATAACAGTAGATCTGATAAGCAAGATGGCTACTAAGTGACTAATGAGGAGGTAGTGTATACAGCATGGAACATAGATGGACAAAGAGAAGATTCAATTCCAGGCAGGATGGGGCATGAAGGGTAGGACAATGTGAGATTTCATTATGCTACTCAGAACAGTGCACAATTTAAAACTCATGAGTTTTTTATTTCTGAAAATTTCCATTTAATATTTTTGCACCATGATGGGTGTGGGTAACTGAAATCCTATATATCAAAATCACACATAAGGGGGGACAACGATATATTATTTCAGTGAAAGAATTTGTTTGCCACATATGCTCCATCTAATAAGCTTCTCAAAAGAGACTCCACTGTAGAGGAAGTACCTAAAAATGGTAGATATACATATAAATATGCACATGTATTTGTTAAGTAAATGAATGTTTTCACAAAACTATGCTGCATTTGATAAATTGTCTAAAGGCATTTATAAAAAAGTATTGCTAAAACCACCAGTTGTACATATTAATCAGTAAAGTGTAATTACAGAAAATGTGTTCAGTATACTGATGTATGTAAAACACCTCAAAAACACATGGGGAAAATACATTTCTAAGAATGGTGTATGTGTATGTAAGCACAGTATTTTATAGTGTATAAAAGTGTGTTTCACAAAATATTTGATTTCAAAACTTGTAAGGCATAAAAGTTGTTTCTAAGAATGCTCGTGTGTCTGAAATACTAATGTTTCCAGTGAACAGTAGCCTCCTGGAACTTCCCATTTTCTTAAAAAGAACAATAGCAATTACATTATTCTCTAGAATTATGACCCCCCAACTGGGCTTTCCCTTCCTCCCCACTTCCTGCTCCCCCATAGCCTACCAACACCTGTTTTTTCCCTCCTCTGTGTGCTCTCTCCCCTCTGCCCCATTCTTGCATCCAGACTTCCACTCCCCACCATCACCCTAAGACCCCAACCCACCCCTCATCCTCACCCTTTGCCCAGACTCACCCTTTATCCCACTCCCAGACTCTAACTCATAAGCCTCTCAGGACCCAGCTTTCCCCTCCCCTGGGCCTTCTCTCCCTTCCTCCCAGTGTGCCTCCCCTTTCCCTAAACTTTCCCCTCCTCCCACATCTAGGCTCTCCATTATAGGCCCCACAAGCAACAAACCGCCTCTTTACAGCCTCTTTGCACACCTATTAACTACCTAAGGCTTTGTGACCTTTGGCAAGCACTCCGACCTGAAGTGCAGACTGGGCCTTCAGCCAGGTAAGCACTGAAGTAGGTGCACAGGATGTGGAAAGTATTGGAGCCTAGAAGAGAACTCTGGGGTGGGAGTGGTGGTGTTTCCAAAGCAGTCAGGTGTACCCAGAAGTGTGGAAAGACACCATGGTGGGTACACGAGGTGTCATAGGGGATGCAAAAGCTGGAGCGTTGGGCCTGGACCTGGTACTATGCCTTTGCATTGAAGTAAAGAGCTGGAAGCAGAGCATCCTGGAAGGCCCCAGTGGCAGTGAAAGACAGAAGATGTGGGTTTTGGCTGCAAGGCAGGCTTAGAAGGAGTAAAATAAGGAGGAGGAGGCCAACCTTCTGGCTGTGCAGAAACAGGAGGAGGTGCAGATGGTGCAGCACAGGCAGGGTGGGATGTGGAAGATGAAGTGGAGGGTCCCCAGAGCCCATGCTGGACGCCTGTCTCCTGCTAGCCTGCAAGGTCAGCACCACTGCCATTGGCCTCAAGTGCTTCCTTTTGGGTTCTGAGCTTTGTGGTGAGCCTTTCAGACTTGGCCTGGCTGTTGGCACCTTCTATGGAGGCTGCTACTGGCCTCTGGCCTCTTGCTGCTCTGTACTGCCCTGCCATACTGGGGGCCCCAGGATGTGCTTCTCAGGAGTCTGAGGCCAGTCTGGGGTTTGGGTTTCCACAACCTCAGCAGGTGCTCCAGAGGCTACAGCATGCCACAATCTGCACAGGTGAATAGGTGAACCTGAGGGGAGGTGACAAGGAATGAAGAAAAACACACAGACACAAACACAGACACAGATGCAGACATGATAGAAAAGTTGGGACCAGATGATTCTCTGAGCTCTGATGGATACAGAGAGACCCAGTTTGACAGCTGTGTGTGTATTTTATAGGGCAAGTAACCAGGGAAGTACAAAATGTGCAGGAACAGAGAAATCTGTGCAGTATCCTCCACCTAGGCATTTACAGTATCAGCAGACAAAAAGTTTGTGGTTTGCCAGTGTCCTTGTAGTTAATATTGCCACACCAAATGTCCTTTTGCCTTCCTTGAGAGTAAGCCAAGAATTATGTCCTTGGTTACTTCCAGAGACCAAGCAGCCTTGCAACACTTGTGCCTGCTGGAATCTTAAACATGCAAGACACCTTGCTAAAGCCTGCTTTTTTCACTTTGGCATGGCCTTTGGCTCACATGCTCCCTACAGTGGCAGCCAGGCTTTCCCAATCAGTAAAAAGCCAGAAACTGCTCATGTTTGGTGTTCTTGTCTTCATGCTCAGGGTACTCAGTGCTTCTGTGGGCACTGTAATTGAGAGTGACACCATGCCCCTGGTGGAATGCAAGTACCCCCACTCCCTGCCACCCTGGCCCAAACCCATGTGCACCTGAAGCCACCTGGATAGCACCTCATTGGTGAAGTTTTGCCAGCTCAATAAGTACGAGCAAGACCTGGTGCTCTCTACTGTCTTTAACACACTGGAGTGTCTCCTGGGTCTGCTCAGCCTTCTGTTGGTCAAGTACTACAGGTCATCATTGCAGTGCCAGCAAGGCAGTTGCAGCTGGCAGAGGAGAGGCCAGGCTAGCAGAGGGAAGGCTGGGCTGGCGTGGCTGCACAGTGGCCCAAAGCTCCTCCCACAGCCATTGCAAGGCTGGCAGGGAGCTGCAACTGTGCCCAAGTGAGGCTTCCATGCTATCCTGGAGAACTTAGACTTGGCCAACTCCAGGGACTGCATGGGTTTCACAGCACAGTACATCAACATGGGCGTCTTTCACACTTTTGATGAGGCAGGTGTGAAGGTGTGCTGCCAGTGACACCGGTCCATGGAGTTACAGGGGTACACACCTTTGGATCCCACCCTCAAAGCTTCCTATCTTACAGCTGCTGGTTGCCCTGGGACACCGCACACCCCTGGGAGCTCAGTCAGGCTGCTGAGCCCTTGGTCACCCCCTCAGTGAGGGGCCACTGGGCTAGGGGGGCAGTGCATCTCTAGGGGTATAGGGCTACATGTCAGCCTCCAAGGGCTCCCCACCCGAGGCTGGTTCTCCACTATTACCATTTCTATGTCTGGGAGGTTTGTTTTCTCTTCTGTATCTGTACATATCCAGATTCCATTTTAATATTTGGGGTTAGCTTACCCCCGAAGCACTTCTCTTTGGCAAGTCCATTCCCAGAAGCCAGGTTCCCAGGTCCTGGGTGAGAACTCACCAAGCCAGGGTGATTCCGTGGGAGGAAGACTGCTTGCTGAGAGGAAAGAAAACTAAGCAGCAGGGAAGCAGCTGGGACTTAAGGAACTAAAGAAGCAAGATGCACCCAACAAAACACTTTGTGCACAGACATTTCTGCTTCTGTTGGTACTTTCTTACTGTAAATTTCTCCATAAACAGTAAAATGTTTGATAAATGTACTGCAATTTAAAATTGGTGTTACTTTATTAATTGCTGTGCTAAAAAAAACTTACAACCAGTGGATTAGCCCATAAAATGCAATAGAGGAGAGTGAGGAAGATGGGGAATTCAGTGGATGCTGTGTCTACACCCTCCCAGACCATATCAAGGTGGCAGACAGAAAGGGAATGACTCAGTTCTGGGAAACCATGGAGGAGTGACTGAGCAGAACCATGACAGCTGAGGATATAGAGAAGGAAGCCCAATCACGACTGGTAGGAAAATGGGGTGTCCTCAACCTATGGATAGTGAGGGAGCTCAGGGAGGAAATCCTCGGGCACAGGTCCTCCAATAGAGAAGTGAGGGATGCTGAGCCCATGCTGCTCCTCCTCAGCTCATGAGCCCTGTGCAGGAAAGAGGAAAACTCATTACATCTGGCAATTAAAATCATCCAGAATTCTGCCTATCTGTGTGAGACTGAGGTCGACTGAAAGTTTAGGTGCTTCATTGTGGGATGTGTACATGGGCTTTGCTGCTTGCCATACTCACTTGTTCAGTGGGAGGGCAAGATCACTGGAGGCAAAAGAGCCATACCAGGAAAAATTGAGCTGTAGGGTTTCAGAGCAGGGGCTGGAGGGTTCCATTGTTTGAGCACAGAACATACCACACATATGGCACAAAGGAGGACATAATTTCATTCTTTATTAAACCATCCCCAAAAAGACCAACTGTGAGACATCACTGGTATAACAAAATCCATGCATGCTTACTACACACCCAAAACCATGCCTACCATAGCTTAAACTACATCCCCTAGTGCCCAGCCCCACCCTACCAGCTGCATTGAAGTCAAGAAGCTGGCCACAGAAGAAAAGGTGTGGAACTCTTTTTAAAAAATGGCCATCCACGAGTATGATAGGGAGGGGAGAAAGGGGATGGGGTGGGGGAGGAGGGGGGGGAAGCTTAATATAAGGTGATGGAAAGAGAAGTCACATTAGGTGGTGAATTTATTAGGTGCTTCGGGGGTAAGCTAATCCCAAAGTTGACAATGCACTGTAGAATTGTATGCCTGTAACCTATGTAATCCTTGCTAACAGATGTCACCCCAATAAGTCTAACAATGAAAATGAATTTTTCAAAAATGGCCATCCTCCACAAAAAATCATACAGACAACTTGGAATTTCGCTCAGACCATCTAGAGCTGTGGCTCACACACCCAGTAGGGCATCCAGGGTGACAGAACAATCAGATTTGTCCTAGTGGTTTCATTTATTTTTTTGGTTGTTTGTTTACGTTTCTTATTTGTTTTTCAATCTGAAGTAGGAAAGGCTGTCCACCACTACTGAGGAGAGGTCAGTGTACTCTGCAGCCTTCTCTGCTGCTTCCCCTGCATAGCTAAGCGTGGGCTTTCAAAAAATTATTTAACTTAATTTTTAGGTATTTTTTCCTTTTACATCTTTTTGCTTGTTTTTGTTTTTGTTTTATTTTTAATTCATTTTTATTGTTAGACTTATTGGTGTGACATCTGTTAGCAAGGATTACATAGGTTTCAGGCTTACAGTTCTACAGTGCATTGTCAACTTGTTGTATAATAAGTTCACCACCTAATGTGAGTTCTCTTTCCATCACCTTATATTTAGCTTCCCCCCTCCTCTCCCACCCCCTCCCTTTTCTCCCCTCCCTAACCCACTCA